>BGNK01003428.1:555-74900 GCA_003297005.1 Symbiodinium sp. clade A Y106 | reverse complement strand
TTTTGTACGATATCCGACATGGCTATGTATTATTTAGCTAGGCATTTTATATTGTATACACAAAAAGCTAGCTAAATATACCCTAAAGGTATGGGCCACATATATATATATATATATACATATATGTATGAGCGCTTGTCAAAACTTCGTGTTCATGGCTAGACCATGGATGATTTGGGGGGGGGGTCCTATCGCTTTACAAGGATTCCGTCACATGTTTCTGTGAGGTATCGCTTTGCTCTTGTGAAAGTAAGAAGACCATCAGACTCACTGATCCCTTTACTGCCCTCTGCTGCCTTTTAGAGCTTAACCAGTGACTCATAAAACGATCTGGTAGGTATCGATCAGAGTATCGATTGGGTATCGATTAGCGTATCGATTGCTTAGCCATATATCACACCGGAAATTTAGGCACAAATGCCGCGGCTGCACGGACATGTCAAAGCAGATGATCTTCGTCGATCGTATCGCTTTTGGGGGGGTCCTATCGCTTTCCAACTTCCACGGTCACCCTACTCTTAACTACAATTACCGAAGTTTTGACGGATGCTCATATATGCAATATATACATTTATATACATATACATATACATATATATATATATATATACATATATGTATGAGCGCTTGTCAAAACTTCGTGTTCATGGCTAGACCATGGATGATTTGGGGGGGGGGTCCTATCGCTTTACANATATTGATATATGATATATGATATTGATATATGATATATGATATATGATATATGATATATGATATTGATATATGATATATGATATTGATATATGATATATGATATATGATATATACATATATACATATACATATATATATATATATATACAATAACTGCCCAGTTTATAACAATAATATTAGTTACCTAACTCATAATACTATAGAATGCAGACCTCGTGAAGAGCTGGGCTCCCCGGGCCGAAGATTCGGCTCGGCGAGGCCGTGAGGTCTGCATTCGACTCCAGGGCCTCCGCTTGCAACGCGTCTTTAGGGAGTTTGGGGTTTTGGGGGATTTTGGGAGCTTTGGGGTTTCAGGGGTTTTGGGGGATTTTGGGAGTTTTGGGGTTTCAGGGGTTTTAGGGATTTTGGGAGTTTTGGGGTTTAGGATTCCTTTAAAGATCCCTTTTAAGGCTTCCTTTAAGGGCTAGTTTAAGCATTCCTTTTCGGGATTTTGGGCCTTAAGGTTTTGGGGTTTAGGGAATTTGGGGTTTAGGGATTCTGGGAGTTTGGGGGCTGTTGGGTTTTGGGATTTCGGGGCTTTAGGGTTTACGAGTTTTAGGGTTGAGGTAGGACAAAGCTGATAACACAGAGTGCCATACGAATCAGAATCCGTGGTAGTCATAAGGTAACAGCAAGCCGCCGAAGCCACTATTCTCAACCTTGGGGACATTGGGGTTTAGGGCTTACTATAGGAACCAAAATAATTACCAACACTATTTTGGGGATAATATAGTATATTTGTCGTATAATGGGCCCCAAAACCCTATCCTGATTATTTTAAGGCCCCTACATTACTTGAAGCCTTCAAGCAGGGCACAAAGCCTCAGAGGATCCTGGAGAAACGCAGAAAGAAAGCTAAACGCCGGAAGTCAAAGAAGCCGTAGTCAGAAAAGGACAAAGCAACAAACACAAAATCTCCATGTCAAAACCCCGAGCCCAAAACCGTAAATGCTAGGCCTAAATCCCTCTGTAAAACGCTTTTGCGGCCCCTTATGCATACCGTTACTCGGACCCGGAACCCTTTACGGAACCCCGAACCCTAAACCTACAACCCTGTACAACCCTCGTAGATGCCCTTAATAGGAACCCCAAAGGAGACCTTAAAGGAACCCTCATAGATACGCTTAACAGGAACCCCTAAAACCTAAACCCCAAAGCCCTCTCGGAGTGCCTCGGTGCCGCTGGCGGCCCTCAGCTTCTGCCCGTGCTCTTTCAACTCCTCGTCCTCGCAAGGAAGTGCTAGGGTTTAGGGGTTTATGGGTTTAGGGGTTTAGGGGCTTAGGGATGTAGGGGTTTAGGGTTTGGGGTTTGGGTACTGCCGCCTTACCGTAACGGTGTATAATATGTATACGTTGCAGATGTTATTCAACTGTTGCTAGTATCCAAGGAATTGTTGTTTTTTCTAATGGGCTCATGCAAAATCTTTCTTGGGTCTTGTAAGGTCGTATCGGTGTTGAGTTAAGGGTTTCGTTGTTTAAGTGTCGTTTGCGAGAAAGTTCGATTAAAGGTGTTAAAAGTTCCGAAATGTTCCTTAGGGTTTGAAAAGGTGTCTATGCCTTCTCACGGGTTCTTGTAAGGCCACGGTTTGGGAGGGTGTCTTGTAGAAGGGCTTGGGGCTCAAAGTTTGCGGGTTGCGTTTTTGGGGTTTGGGACTCTAGGGTTTATTTAGAGTTGTGAGGTAAGATGGTCTTGAACTCCAGTCTTGAAGGCAGTGGGCTTACGAATAAGTAATGTTGGGCTTAGGGCCAAGGAATGGCGTTTAGGAGGTTCGCGTTGGGAGTTGAAAGTATTTGGCTTGGGAGTGTTGGGGTTAAAACCCTAAACCCTAAACCCAAACCCTAAACCCTAAACCCTAAACACGGTTAAGGGGTTGAGGCTCAAGGCCGGTTCATAGGTAAAAGTTGGGCTAAGGAGCTTGAAGCTTGGAGGCATTAACTTGATACCCAAAACTATGGGTAGAGGATACTCCTTAGACGAACTGTGTCAGCTAATCCGCGCGTTCGCAGGGTATCAAGTAAGCTTGTGAGGCCACGGCAAGCATTATACACGCCTACGTCCTAGGACATACCCCATGCAACCTGGCCAGTACGCAAGACCAAGTCCTAAGCCGCAAAACCCAACTCTGAATGTGCAGGGTGTTTACTAAGATAAGACAGATCGCAAGCAGCTGGCGTAACCAGAGACTTCCCCACCTCAAGACTGCGGCATCGGCTTCTACAAGGGCCTTAATTCGTGCAGCGGAGTCCCTTTACGAGTCTAATTGAAGGGTTCTATAAGGGTTGCGAAAAGGACTCTATGATACTGATAGAGGCCTCAAGAACTACAATACGGTTCATTATCGTATAGTCATACTAAGGAACCCACAGGAATAATACACTAATTGTTCAGGCGTCTACTTTGAGCAATGCTCCTCGTCTCTTGGTACAGCATGTACTGCGCATTCTAATATTAAGGCTCGTTAAACAGGGGGTGCACTAATCCGGGGTCTGTCTCAGGAGGCCGTGCAGCTGTCGTAGGATTTCAGGCTTACGGCCTCCGCGAGCTGCACTGCTATTGACCCAGCTGGACAGTTAGGTGGCGGACATGCTTTTTCAGACGAGCTGTTCCATGGATGGCCTCCAGCCCAAACGGCCATGAAAATAACAGATATCTCGCAACATTCCCAAACATGCATCGCCGTGTTTCAACACTTCGAATTTCTTGCCTCATGCTGTGACAGCATCTGCTTGAAGGGGGAGTGCCTCTGTGAGTTGGTCTGTCATCTGCTCTGGGCGAGGAGCCGCCACAGCCTCAGCCTGTTCGCGATCTCGGAGATCCACCGATTCGAACGGGTTGATCCGTTCGACCGCCCCAAAATCCCTGCCGCGCAGTCTACCCTAAGCCGGCCCGAAACCCAAGCCTATGAGGGCCCTTAATAATTTCAATAAGGTTTTGGAACTATAGTATCGTTGTATGAAGAAACCAAAAAGCATGTTGTAGGTAATTCAGTGTTCCGACCCCTCTACTACTCCGGAGCTACGAGAACTCGCAGCCTCCATCCGAAATCTCCATCTTTCAACTCCCGACTGCAAACCCCACCCTCGCCCACTCCCCCTTGCAAAAGCAGCAGAAAGGAACACCACACAAAAAAGGGAAACAACAACCTACAAGTTCTAAACTAAAACCCTGAAACCCTAACACGCTGCAGACCTAGAGCCCCGAAACCCAAACACCCTCGAGCCCAAAACCTCTAGAGTCAACCTTGTACCCCGAAGCCCCTCCTCCATGTTCTTGTTAAGGAATTTAAGTTTCATTATACCATACTCGGAATCTATGGTATAGAATAGGACAGGTTTCCATATATTGGTCACAACTTAACCTAAATGCCTTAACACTATTAAGCCTTACAGAACCCTTCAATTTACCCTACATTGTGGCAACTTGAACTTAGTTCATGGAGGCGAACCCCGAAGCCTGTCCTCCAACATCCGTAGCAGACTGCGAAGGAACTCATGGGCATCCTTTTGGAGGGGCTTAGGCGTTTGGGCGGTTTGGGGCTTAGGATATACATACCCAGAGGCTCCATAGAAGCTATAGCTCCCAAGACGCACTCAAGTCTCATACGGACGCTTGCTACAAGGCGACAGCATAGGCCCTATAGGGTTTGGGATTTGGGGGCTTGTTTCTCCGGGCCAAGATTGGGGTGTTCGACAATTGGCTCTGGGATTTTGAGCCGCTGCACCATCTATACACCGCTTCCCGAAGCGATGCAAAATGCCAAACCTTGTAGGAACTTTAATGGTACTATGTCGAGAATCCCAAAAGCTCAAACCCTAAACCCCCCATGAACCGAATGTAAGCCTGCGAAAGCCAGAGAAAATCTTATCACACCGGAAGATGTCAGTAAACGCACACCTAAGGACCGTAAGCCCGAGACCATAGACGCGCTAAAACCCAACACTCCCTGAAACACTGAAGCCACCAGAAAGAACTCAAACAAATGAGGCAAAAAAAACGTCAACAACAAGAAGTGTCCTTAAACCCCTCGAACCCCGTAGACACCACATCTCAGACCGAATCTGAGAACCTCTCCTCCTGAGCTCCGAAAGCCTAAACCCTAAATCTAAACCCTAAACCCTGAGCCATAAACCTAAACCCGGAGCCCTAAACCCTAAACCCTAAACCCAAAGCCCTTAGCCCTAAGCCCTAAGCCCTAAACCGCTTCTCCTCCTGAGCTCCGAAAGTGAAGTCTTCGCCGAGACGCGGCAGCCAGCGGAGCACCTGCTGAAGGTCAGCTCTACATGGAGGTTGGGTTACGATAAGGGTTTAGGGCTTAGGCTTTCGGGTATACAGTTAAGGGTTTAGGGTATAGAGTTTAAGGTTTAGGGTTTAAGGTCTCTATACTGAACTTGGGACCCTAGCAAAAATTATAACTTTAGCTGTCTCTTAGGGATTATAGTAACCCAAATTCAGAAGCATTTCTATCTATCCCTAAGTATGTTTAGGGTTCTGGGGTTCAAGGACTCTTTCTCATATGCTTCAGAGCTTAGGCTTACTATGAAGGCGAGAAAGCCAACCGTGAGACGGCACAGCCAGAGAACTCTGCGAGAGGCCAGCAGCAAACTGAATGTGGCTGAACATACTCGGTGCTCCGTCCCGGAGATGACCTCATCCTAGAAGCGGCTCTTCAAGCTGGCTTCGCAACAGGCTTCTTCGTAGCAGGTGGTTTCTTCGAAGCAGGTGCCTTTTGGGGAGCAGATGGCCTCTTTCTTCACAGCTGGCTTCTTCGAAACTGGCTTCTTCGCCTCTGGCTTCTTCGAAACTGGCATGGATTCCTCGAAGAGTGACGGTTCCGGTAAGCAGCACCCAGGCTTTAGCTCCGAAGCTGAAGATATCTGCTTCAGCCCTGTGGTCGCGTTAGCTCATGACACCTCCGGCGCTGCGTAGCCGGCTGTGCAGCTTAAGGGAAGCTTCGTGGCCGTCAAAGGACTTAGGCTCACCGGCGGGACTTCGGCGTTGCGATTGCCTTCTGGGCCGGGGTCAGTGATGATGCGACCGCCCTGGCAGTCGCATGAGTCGCTGCCAGCATGGCATCAAGCCGCAGCTGCTGACGTTGCCTCCTCTTCGACGGCGACGTCGAGGAAGAAGGCGACGAGGCGCCGCCGGCTTTGAGGTACGAACACTGTCTCAATGAATTGGTAACATGTGGTTTCAGCTGCTTTGAATCAGGCCTTGATAAGAGCGCTAGTTGGGTTTTTCGGGATTGTAACACCATTACCACAAAGGCATGTCATGCTTTCTGGGCAGAGAAGCATCAAGTGTGTCATGCATTGAGGTTCGTTCACGGCTTGAGCCTTGGGATCCGGTGTCTAGGGCTTCGAAGTTTTCGGAAGGCGCTGCGGCTTCGAGTCTAGAATCGACTGTATGTTTGGGACAGAAATGACTCAGGGCCCTAGAGCAGAGGGTCTGTAGTCGATACAGGGCCTGGGATCCAGGATTTTTGGTGCTAGGCGTTTACGGCTGAGGGTCTGGGCTTTTGTCCATCTCTCGCTAGCTTCCAGGGAAACCTCGATGCTCCAAAACCCCTCAATTAAGGAATGTACCTTAAATTAAAATAGGAACATTGGTATGTACCTTAATTAAGGGGTTTTGGAGTCTCTGGGCTTATGCAACCGTACCCCAGAAGCCCCACAACCCTTGCAAAGCATGCGCCTCGTACGGTGCGGGTGGCGGCGCCTGGGCCGGGATTTCCAAAAGGGTAGTTCTCTAAACTAGGTCCCTTTTAGGGCCTTTTGTATAAAGGTGCCGTACTATGTTGGGGACTAAACAAGGACCCTACTTTACAGAACTACCCAAGAGTTGACCTTCTAGGGGCAGTAAATTCGTGGGACACACTCTTGCAACAGGTACCTTGAAAAGACTTGCAGTCTGCAACAGTAAATCAAGAGACTACCCTAAATCAAAAACACCGAACCCTACTATGGTGGCCTTAATAAATAGGAAAGGAACTTGGTGATATCAGTGATATTTCAACTATGATTGGGACTACTGTATAGGCGGACACTATTACCTATTTTTCCGACCCCGCGCCCTACACCCGAAATCCCAAACCCTGAACTCGCACGCGGTTATCGACAATATGTAAGGTAGACATTTCCGGTATCATGCCCGAGGTGTGGAGCCCAGGCTGCGGAATCTGCTTCGATCTACCACCCGAATACGCGAGAAGCTCTTAAACCTGGAATCGCCAGACCATCTCAACCCCTAAACCCCTAAACCCCAAACCCCTCAACCTTTTGACCTGTAACCCCCTACCCCTAGCCCTAAACCTGAAACTTTCAAAGCCTAAACCCTAAACCCTAAACCTTCAAAGCCTGAGCCTTCATCTTCCAAGCACCTATATCTAAACCTTCATGCGTAAACCCTAAACCCTAAACCCTAAGACACCCTTTAGGGGGGTTTAAGGTAATTTAAGGGTTTCGTTTAAGGGCACCCTTGTTATCAACCCCTACAGTACCCTTCAAGAGGACCAGCCCTAAACCCCGAAAGAGCTCAAGCCCTGCAGCCCAAAACCCTGAAGCCCGAATCCAAAAAATGCCCAAAACCCCCGGAGCCCTCAAGATAGGCCCTAAACCCCAACCCTACTTGTTTCTTAAACACGTCGGCCACGTCACTCTCGAACCTCTGAAGCGCAGGTGCTGTGGTCGCACAGCCTTCAAGCCGCAAAAGGATAAATATGCGGCTTCAAGCAAGGGAAAGGTTGAGGGTTTGGGAGGTTTGGAGGGTTTGGGTTGAGGGCGCAGCGGTTTGGGGCTTCGGCACAGGGGCTGAGATTTTTGGGCTGTGGGATTTCCGTACAGCAAGATCATACTCACAGATATCCGATCAAGAATTGACTTCCATGAAAGTAACAAGCACTTCCCTTCCGAATGCCGTTGCAATACTTGGTTTTGCAGGGGCCTGGATCGAACCGTTAGTGCTTAAGGTTTCGGTGTAGGGTTGAAGGCCTGAAGTACAGGATTAATTAGGGTGTGTGGCTCCGGGTTCAGTTGCTACGGTAAGGTTTAGTAAGGCCTAGGACTCGGGTCCAAGGTTCAAGTTGGAAAATGCTGAATGATGGTGTCTCTCGCGCAGATGTTTATGAACCCTGACATCTTATCCCTGAACCAATAGTACCAACAGCCATGAAAGTTGAGGGAATAACGTAAGAACCTAACCCCTAAACCCTTAAACCAAGACTCCAAACCCTAAAGCCACTTCCCTTGGTTGAGACTGTGTGAAGGAGCCGAGCCCTCGCCAACACTTATGGCAGACACTGCAGGCCAATATGCCTTAGGGGAGAGTATTACGAATTCATCAGGCCGCTGTATTACAATCAGGATCATGGGTTTAGAGAGCCTATGGAACTCAGGGCTTAGAACTTCGGGGTGATAGGGTTTAGGTTCAGGAGTCAGGGGCTCAAGGACCTAAGGAAAAGGTTCAGGGTTTTGGGGTTCAGGGTGTCTCAGCGAACTTCCGCATTGGTCTCAGCATTGACCCGTCATCACTGTCCACTCTTAAAGTAAACTTCCTCAGGGCTCTTTCATATAAGTTGAGTACAATATACCTCATCGCGGCCCTATAAGCCTTGTCTAATTCTTCAAGCGCCTGTACTAAGTCGCGATTGAGTTCCTGGGCTCTGGCTGGAACATCCTTACGCTTCATACCGAGAGCTGAGCCCACGGACTCCAAATTCAAAACCCGAAGATACGGGCTCTCATTGAGGTGCAAGTACTGTGCTCTGAAAACTTTATGGTACTTGAACTCCGCCCATTTTGGTGCAAGCTATACTATATATACTTCGAACAAGGAACCCAAACGAATAGCAATACAAGTTATTCAGGCGTCTATATTGCATCTCGCAGTCCAGGATGTGGGGCCTCAACGGCTAGAACGGCACTCTGGGGGCGGGGTATATGATACCATATCTATAAATGGATTCTCAAGGCGTAATCTTACCACGTATGCCGACCCTGGGATTGGTTGCCCAAACACCAGCCACAGGGCCTTAACGTCATCTCGCTGCAACATGACGCCCACCCGCGCCTGCGTAGAAGAGAGCTGTTGTTTTGAGTCTATCGGTTTCGTGTTGAGTCCTGGCTGCAATGAGCTATCCTGTACTTCGCTCTACAAGTAGCCCGAACTCCACTCAGTAACCGCGGTCGAACTGCATCTCACTGGGATTATAAATACTAGTGGATATCTCACTCGCAACCCTGCTGACAAACTGCTGACTGAGTTTTTCCAATCCTCTAAGTGGCATCAAGAGCACATTGAGACTGTCTGGCCGGGGGTACCCAGAGATCTCAATACCCCTTAATTAAGGAATGTACCTTAAATCATGGCCTCCATATGATTTAAGGTACATTCCTTAATTAAGGGGTATTGGGATCTCTGGGTAAAGTAGGAGCCTTGGGTTCTTGGTATGGACCCATTCTGTGGCACTTAGGGGACTTCGCTACCAGGGTCCCAGACTATGAAAACAACAAGCTTGGCGAGCCCAACAGTTGTTTTTGGGGTTTCAGGCTTGAGGCATCAAGGGCTAGACATGCTTCTCCACGGAAAAGCGGTGGTTCGGGTTTCGGGCTTTAGGGTTAGGGCATAGAGCTTTAGGGTTTAGAGCTTTGGGAGATAGGGTTTAAAGTCTTCAAGACTGAATGCGAAGCTTGTAGAAATCAGAGAAAAACCTAGTGAACCCTTGACATCCAGAAGCCTAAGCCTCTGTGAGGCCGTGCATCGTTGAGGGATTTCGTGCACGGAGCAACCCTGAACCCCGAAACCCGAGATTCTAAACCCTAAAGCAAACCCTACCCCAGACCCTTTACCCAAAAATCCTGGAACCTTAAGTACAACCCTGATAATGACCCCAACCACCCGACAAACCTAAGGACTTCCAAAACCCTTCAAACGCTAACAAGCCTGACAACGGCCTACTTAAACCCAAAACCTTGTGAAAACATAAACACAAGCGTCGGCTACGGCTTGGAGCACCGTGCCGCTTAAAACCTCTACAGATCCCAACAACCACAAACCAAAGACACGAAAAGCACCTAAAGAGTGTGGGGCTTTGGGTGCCTCTTCGGCCGGTGCATCTGGGTCGGGAAGCTTGACGACGACGCCATTCTGCGGCCAGCGGGAGGTCTGTATCCATCTATTCATCCATACATGTATATCTATCAATCTATCTCCCTCTCGGGTTTCTTCTACAGGTGTTGCACGAGCTTTTTCAAGGGTTGCTGTGCAAGGCTTAGCATTGAAATTTTGGCAGAGGCAGCCACCAGCTGTGAAAAGAGACCTGCAGAATAGGGAGCCACCTCGCCATGTGTTGGTTTAGAACTTGGAGTTCGGGGTTTTAGTTTAGGTTGTTTGGTTCGGGGTTTGGGGTTGGGGCTTCAAGGTTTTGATGATCCCTCATACGAAGGTTGCTCGCGGCTGTTGTGGCTGCACGGTGTCTTCCCGCCATGCAATGGATGAGCAAAATGTTGCCGTTGAGCAAGGTCCTGGCGATCTCTGAGAAGACCTGGCTCCAGTCATCTTTGCGGACTGCCGGTCAGCCACTTTGAGCACGATCTTCCTCGTGCACAGTGCGATGCCATTCCTCCGCTCCGGCGGGCAGTCCAGGCGTGGCGGACTTGGCAGCCAAGTTTCCACCGACTCCTCGTATCCCCTAAACCCTAACCCTTAAACCCTGAACCTTGCATGTAGACACTTCTTCGAAAATCCTAGGATACCCTCTCAACCCCAACGGAATCCAGAAACCCACGTGCGCCTGATCCCCTGAGCCTCAAATGCCTCAAAAACCCCGTCACTCTGAAAAGTTTAATGTCCAAAGCCCAATCCGCCAAACCGAACCCAAACCCCAACATCATAAACCGCAAACCCAGCATCCCACAAACGCAGAAACCGAAGAAGCACCACCTCCAACAAAAAACAAAGCCCCGAACCCCAAAATCATGAACCCTAAGCCCTGAACCCCTTAACAACCCCTGATCTCCTAAATCCTAAACCCCAACAACCCCAAACAAAACGAACCCTGAGCTCCAGGCACGTCCGTTAAGGCTGTCAGACTTGAGCCCGTGAAGCTCCTGGCATGTGGGGCTTCAGGGGTGTCGGGTTTAGAGATTACAAGGTTTATGCGGTGTTTAGGGCGTTTAAGGGTTTTAGGGTGTTTAGGGTTTATAAGATTTAGGGCTTAGGTTTAAGGTCTAGGGGCTTAGCGTGGGGTGCAAGGTCTCTGAGTTTCGGTTCTTACATCAAATTTAGTAAGGTGGGAGCCTGGGCCCTTCTTCCCAAAACCCAAACCCTAATCGTTGCCCTAAGGACTTGCCAGGGCAGCCACAACATCGTCTACGGCGAGGATGTGCTCTCCATTGGCCTGGCCACAGCTCTTTGGCAGTTTGGGGTTCGCGGGGCGGAGGCTCGGGTAGCCGGGGTTTAGGGTTAAGGGTTTTGGGTGAGAGTGTAGGTAGGCTTTGGGGTTTAGAGGTAGGTCTTTCCGGGTGCCATGGCATGATGGCCGGTTTCGGAATGATTGGGGGGCCCATAGGTTAGAAGCTTAAAACGCGCTCGAGACTTCACGCCAGGCTTCCAGCTTTGTTGCCTAGTTGTAGATGTGGACCGTGGGGGTTTTTAGTGGATTGTCTCAGCCTAGAAGGTACGAACCAAACTTGCGGGGGGGGTCCTTTGGAAGATACGAAGTTAAACCCGAAGCCCTAAACCCAAACCCTAAACACCGCGGCGCCCGCCCGCCCCAAGGAGCCTTTGTCTGGGAAAGGCTCGAGCTGAACAAAGTGCCAAGGTCAGCTCGGAAGGAAACCTTGCAGGCGCTTGGGGGTTAAAGGTTCAGGGTTTAGGCTTTAAGGTTCAGGGCTTAGGATCCAGGGTTTTGGCTGGAGCAGCTTCAGTTTATCCACATATCCATATATGCATGTACATATACATATACCTACATATATCTACATATATCTACATATATCTACATATATCTACATATATCTACATATATCTACATATATCTACATATATCTACATATATCTACATATATCTACATATATCTACATATATCTACATATATCTACATATATCTACATATATCTACATATATCTACATATATCTACATATATCTACATACATATATTTATGTAAAGACTCTGGCATTTAAACGCGTTTTACACTTAAGGTGCAAGTTCCGTGGCGAGGTTCAGGCAAGAGATTGGGTGCAGGGTTCAGGGCTGGGTGCTGAATTCAGGGTTCGGGGCTTACAACTCCCATACGGCAGCGGTTGGAGGCCGTTTGCCCGAAATTTCCAACATCAAAGCTGAAACCCTCCAAAGAATGCAAACCTAAACCCACGAGCCCTTACCTATGGGCATGTGTAGCGAGTCTTGCAGAGCAAAGCTTTATGGCGTGGGGTGTCTATGGGGTTCATAAGTCGCGCGACCTAGGGAGAGTTTCAAGAATTTGGTAAAGCCTATGTTCGGCAGATACCCAGAGATGGGTTACACTTTTGAGTTTAGGGCTTAGGAGCCCCCCCCCAAAAGTCTTAACCTAAACCTTAAACCCTTAAACCATATGAGCCTCTGAGTCTTCAAGAAATTCCTTGGGTCTGTGAAGATATCCCTCGCCCGAACTGGGGTCCCGCGCGCAGTCTCCACGTCGGGCCCTGGCATAGTCGAGGTGATCAAGGCTTCAGGGTTTTTTAGTGTTTGAAGGGTTTGGGCATTATGGCTTAGGGCTAAAGCACCCTAAACATTCAACCCCAAGTACAGCTATATTAGGAGCCAAAGGATATGGAATAACTGTCCCGACCCTTCTAAACCGTAAAACCTAAGGTGATTTTTCAACTCAATCCACGAGTGCCAGTGAGCATCTTCTGCCAACTCATTCCTGTTTCGTTTTTGAGCGAATGCACTAGGAGTGGATAAACCACAATCCTAGTGACTTTGCATTGTTTGAAAGGTGTCTCTGGGAGATGTTTGTCCAACTTGGTGGATCCAGACTCATCTTCACCACACATGGGAAACACACAACCTTGGCCCCATTCGATGCGGTCTGTGCAGAAGAGACAAATCTTCTCTGCAGGGATGTCATAGCCGAGGTCCAGAGTGCCAGGAGGCAAGGATGTGATCTTGTCCACCATACTCCAGCTTAGGCCGTGAAATTCCAAGCTTCAGGAGTGGGCTGCAAGCATGTTCAAATCGGCCCTGCCTCCACACAGCCGGGCTTTTTCAATACTGCTGCAGGGGCATACACCTGTGTGGTGTGTCTTTATACCGAGCTCGAAACATGAAGCTCAGTGCAGGGCTGTCTGCGGTGGGGCAGAGGAGGGAAAGCAGGAGTTCGAAGAACGACCCCACACAATGACTACTGCTCGTGGCATGCATCCAACAGATCTGACGTTTTCAAAATGAGGTTCCGGCTGCACCATCCCGCAGCAACCGCCGGGCTCTGCTTCCCGATCAGGCTTCAAGTCGCGCATGACTTCAGGCTTGCTGCCTTTGGCCTGGAGTTTTGCTACAAGCCAGCTCCTTCTACTCTCCAGGCTGAGGCCATCTATGCTGAGTCCAAGTTTGGGTTGCTCACGTCAACCTAACAGCCTCACCATGTCAGGCAAGTCTGCGACTTGCTCTGTAACAAAGGGCTGATGAGGCTCCAGTGATTTGACATTGTGAAGTACTGGGTGTGAAAGAGGAGAGTGGTTGCCAACAAAGAAAGTCCAGCTTCAGGACTTTGTCGCCCAGCTGAGGCAAGCAGCTCACTTGTGTTGGAGGCTGTTCACCTGCTGGGGGATCCAAATCTTGTTGAGGTCAATTTCCCCAATGCAGGTTCCTATACTCCAATTCCTATGGTCCTACCCCTTAAACCAGAAAGCTGAATCACCCGGTATGAAGCCTCATTCAGTCTTAATAGTTCAAAGAATGACTGCCAGGCGTCCTGGCCCTACGTTGGACATGCGCCCTCAGCATCTTAGCTCTGGATAGCAAAGCTTTCACCCAAAGAGCCCAAAACTATAGAACCTTATAAGGCTATGCAGTATGGCTCATGGAATAAATCCTTGTAGTACGATATAATCTAAGGCTATGTAGTATGGTTCATGGAATACGGAAGAAACCCTAAGCCCAGAACCCGAGGACTCCGCAAATTGCAGTGCGCTGGGCAATCCGACCTCTTCCAAAATTCTCGGGGCTTAGGATTTAGGGTTTCAATGGTTGTGGATTTGGGGTTCAGGGTTACTTGATGCTGGAGTCTGCACTACTTGTACGATGCATCCTGTTTTTTCAGCATTCTTCCGGGTGCAGGAGTCGGTGTTCGAGTGACTTCTGCACACGCTCCTCTTGTGGAAACCAATGCTAAAGCCACAAAAACCTCCACCCAAGACCCTGAAACCCGCAGCCCTGAAACCTAAACCCTGCGACATCCTTCAGAAAACCCTCAGAGCTGAACCCCCAATCCTTTGAGCTCTGCCGGCAGCACCCAACGAAGCGCTCATCAGGGCAACTGTAGTTCCGCAGCGAAGCACCCCTTACATAGGGTTCTGCTGGGATTCTGATCCCAGGGATTAAGGGAACACCCAAAAAGACCTTGAACCCGCAATCCCAATCTACAATCCGCCTGTTTGACCCGAGGAGCAGTCGAACTGGCGAAATGACAACTTTTGGGTTTAGGGTTTAGGATTTATGCTTAAGGTTTAGGGTTTAGGGTTACAGGGTTTGGGACCGCCTATAAAGGGTCCCAAACAGTTGCTAGGAATATTCCTTGCAACTCTATTGTAGTTTCTAGCTGCGCAGGCCCCGTTCCTTAAGCCCTGAAACCCTTTGGGGTTCAAGGTTCAATCCTACAGCCTTTGAAGCCCAAGAACTGGGCTTTTAAGTAACCAGGGAGAAAAAGTATAAACTTTTATTTCATAAGGGTTCCTTTAAGAAAAAAGTATTAAAGTATGGTACTCCAAAGCCAAGAGAAAGTAGAGCACGAGATTCAGGTTTAGGGTTCAATCGTTATAGGGTTTAGGGTTCAGGGTTCGGGCTGAGGGGCTTTGATTTCAGGTGTTAAGGTTTAGGAGTTTCTTTTGGATTTCCTCAAACCATAAACGCCAAACCCGAAACCCCAAATGAACCCGAAACCCCTGAACCCTCTATTAGGCCCGGACTGATCCAGGGACTCGGTTTCAAGGCAGACTAGATCCTACGACCCTAAAAAACAAGCCTCCATCGAAGGTTGAAATTCCTGAAGCCTTGATGCTGAACCCTAGGCTTAAACCCTGATGCTTTACGGTTCAAGTATTAAGGTTTCCCGAACCCTGAAACCTCAAGCCTAATACACCAACCCCTACCCTGAACCCTGATCCCAAACACCGAGCCTGAATCCATCCAACCTGTTTCCCGCGAAATGCAGAGTCGAAATGGCTCCGGGTTTAAGGTTTGGGGTTTAAGGCTTAGGGTTTTTAGGGTTTTAGGGTTTAGGGTTTTGGGGTTTAGGGCTTCGAGGTTCAGGGTGTAGAGTCTAGGTGCGAGGGGCTAGGCATCAAGGTATCGGACTTAGGGTTTCGGATGTTCTGGCTTTGCTGCAAGCTTGACGCTTTGGGTTTCGGGTTGAAGATCGAGGGTTTCAAGCTTTGGTTTCAGGGGTTGAGGGTTTCAGGTTTTGGGTGTAGTGTTGCCAGAGGGACCTACTTGAAGCTCTAAGGAAACTTTATGATTTCGACGTTCGGTCTGGGGCTTCGGGGTATGGGTGCGTAAGGCCGAATCAGGCGAAACCTGCGCACCCTCCTTTCCCTCTCCGAGATCGAGGGCTGTAGTCAAGGACTACGGTGCCTCCGACCGGCCATCTTAAACGGCCGGGCAGGAGCAATAAGAAGCCTCAAGAGCGACGTGGGAGTTTCCGACAATAGGGGGCCCTATGTAGCACCCTAAATAGTAGGATCCTTTTATAAGGACCCCAAAATAAGGCACCCCTAACTTTCGGAAACTCCCATATCCTTGAGGTAGCTAGGAAACTCTACTTCGAGGATCGGGTGACTTCGCGAGCCGATGGGTTGTAAGCAGGGCTTCCGGAGGCATGACACAAGCCTAAACCTACCTGAACCCACCAAACCCTACTTTTTCTAGGGCCCCTATAAACTCAATATTAGGATTCATAAGGTTTAATAAGAACCTGCAAAGAAGTAGGGTTTGGTAGGTGAAGGTGCATGGGAGTTTCCGAGAATAGGGGACCCTAATATAGTGCCCTAAATAGTAGGATCCTTATTATAGGGACCCCCAAAGAAGGCACCAAACCGAAACCCTGATCCCCCCCAAGCACTCTAAACTTCTCGGCTGCGAGAGCTTCACTTCCGCAGCCAAACGTCGCCATCGCTCCAGTGAATCATTGTCTGGGCATCCTCCAGGGAATGCTTCGAGGATCCCAAACCCGGAAAAGTAAAAGCCTAAATCCATAAGTCAGGGTTTTGATGGCGCTATAAAGGATTCTATAAGGTTCTGTATGCTTGTGAGTAAGCCTTCTTTTTGCCCCAAATCGTACAGACAGGCTGCATCGTAAGGCATGACTTTTCGACCTCGGCCTAAAGCCTAAACCCCTAAACCCTAAACCCTAAACCCCTAAACCCTAATTCCAAGCCGGAACCTGCAGCCCATATGCGTAGGGCTCTAAATTAGGTCCCTTTTAGGGTCCCTTGTATAAGGGTGAAACACGATTTTGGGGACCTGAAACGGGACCTTGATTTGGAGAACTACACATATTTGCCCACGTTCCTTGCGAACTCGACCCACCACCACATGGCCCTCGAGGTCGACCATGAGTGCGTCAGCTGCCACGGCTTGCCTCGACAAGGTTTGCCGGCTGAACAGGGTTGACGATTTAGGGCTTTAGAGTTTGAGGGTTTGGGGTTTAAGGTTGAAGGTTTAGGTTATAGAGTTTCTGGTTTGGTGGCATTTTGCTTTTCTATTTGTACATGTGAGTCTTGTTTTTACCTTTGTCATCACTAGCCTGCATATGTCGATTGGTGTTGATACTACAGACAACAACAATAGCAGTGGTTGCTGTCGTCGTTCGGCGTCGTGGTAGTGGTCGTCGTCGTCGCTGTAGAGGTAGTGGTCAGAAGAACACGATAGTATGATGATAGCAGCAATCATGATGATCGTAAGAAGAGCAAACGACCACTGCTGCCACTGCGACTGTGACGACTGCGACTGGACTACAACAATGGCATTTCTGCTTGCTGATGCTTGTCATCCCTGCTTCTACTGTGATGGTTACATCGTAATGGCTGTGATTGGTGGCTATGTCTTGGTTCATGATTGTGTTTACCACCATGAGTATGAGAAGTTTCAACATGACTGTACTTGCACTAGCATCTTCGTTTGTGTCAAAACTGGTGCGGTTGGCATTGATAGGCATCATTCAGTCAGGGCTTGGTCCTGAACCCCACGACAGAACAACTGGGCCAACGAACGAAGTACTGCAGGCCACATTACAAAAAGAAAGTAAATCTGTCATGCCGCAGACAGGTGAACTTCTCCGGAATATTCCAGTGAGCGTGCCACAGCATACCTTTCGTGCCGGATATCCTGGCCTGAAAAAATAGTCGTTCAGCATTTCCTGCAACTACCCAAGTCAGAAACAAACGGCACCTGAAATGCTGCAAAGATGCCGGCCCCGCAAATCTCGCCAACACAGATATTGTCCCCCTGCCTGTACCACATCCCCTGCAAGGAGCGCCAGAGTTCTACGTTGTCCGTCGGAATGGCCGAATTCAGATCGAGACCGCCGCGCTCTGAGACCAGAACGGGCCAGAAGCAACTAGCTTCGGGATCGCTTTCCAGGTTCATGTGCTGGTCCGATTGTGGGTCAACTACTTCGAGGCTGTCGTAGTCAGAAAGAGGTGGTGGTCGAGAGCAACCCACTCGATCGCAAATCTCCGTTGTTGTGCCACAAAACCACATCGCTGAACCACCCTTGCCAGATCCATCAATGTCTTTGCGGCGGACGGCTGCGATGCTGTCAGGCAAAGGTAAGGGCTTGATGTTAAGTTTTGTTAGTCCGGTGTTTACTTCGCTCGACGCAGCATACAGCATTCCGAACCCACCGAGACCATAAGCCTGAAATTAAGACCTAAAGTCTGGCTTTTGGGGGCAGCTGTGGGCTTAGGTGATGACTCTTCACCTTCAGCAATAAGACGCGAGCGCGATCTGTCTCAAATCCCGGCCCTATCGGAGAGCTGCTTGAGCAACTCAACACTCGAAGCCCCTGTCTGCAAAAGAGCCCTTAACCATGAGCTGTTGGCCCTGTATTGGCTCTTGTGTCGGGCCTTATGCAAATTTAAGGTTAACAATCGGGATTTCCTTGTCCTTGCTACAGTTTCCTTGGAATGGTACCTTGAATGCAGCTCTTGGCTTAACGACGGCCTATTCTGAGCCCGTTTGTTTGAAAGCCAAGAGCCTAAAGTCCTGAACTCCAAACCCAGAATGCTAGACTCAGCAAACGAATCGTGCAAAACCCCATGCTGAGCAGCATCGAAATGTGGAGTACGTCGTATGATTCGAAGTCTGTAGAAAAGGAACGGGGACCCACACTCCCAAGCCAAAGATTCGATTCGCATATATCTTGAAGCGCTCAGGACAAGGCTATCCTGCACCCGCGGACCTTGCATTCCCTCAGCTTCTTGGCAATGCACTGAAAAGCCCGAAGCCTCCAACCCTAAACCCCAAACTCTCAAAGTTAAGCGCCCTAGCCCAAAACCCTCTGAAGCCCCAGATCACAGAGAGCCCCCGGCAGCAGCGGCACAGCGTGGTGCAGGCCCTGCAGGACGGAATTCATGTAACCTGGCGCAAGTTTCGAGCTTGGGCTTATCAAACCTGAAAACCATGCCGTACTCCCCAAAATGCAAAACGCTAAACACCCCGAAGGCCGCGACACCATAAACGAACGTTCCATCCACGGGCTACAGGGATTTGGCGATGCGCAAGTTTGTGGATGGGATACTTCCACCCCAATTTTAACGACAGAGCCCAATTAGAACTAGAGGGCGCCTGTAATCCATGTATAACCTCGCGGCACTCACTTAGGGGACGTATCGTGCGGCTTTACTGGGGCCTTTGGCTCCGTCAGACCTCATCATAGGTTTAGGGTTTAGGGTTTAGGGTTCAGGGTTTAGGGTTTAGGGTTTAGGGTTTAGGGGCCAAACCAAGGTGCTTGCAATCTGAAAGCCCTGCAGAAAGGGAATACGGGCCTACTCTTGGACCTAGCAGTCTTATCCCAACGGACATTATAACCCAAGCTTAAACCCCCTGAAGTAATCCTCCGGGTCATACATGGATTATCAGTACAGACTTATACCTCGAGTCTAAGCATAAACCTTAAATCCTAAACAATTTGAAGCCTCCCAGGATGGAAGCTCCTAGGAGAAACTATGAGACCCTTAAAAGCCCATCATATAAACCCTGAAAACGACCCCTGTGGTTCATGTCCCAGGACGCCAGCCAAGGCTCAAATCAAGCAGTTGTTGTTGATGCCTTCGGTGTGGCCTTGGGCATGTCTGCGGCCGTCGATGCAAACGTGAGTAGGGGTGAAGCGGAGACGGTGTTGCGTCATGCGCGGAACCCTGTCACAGCACTACAATTCGTCTCTCCACAGTTTTCGCACAGACCCACTGCTGGAAATCTCCCGCGGCATTGGAGCCTGTGGCACCACTTCCTTGGTGATCTGGGGGTGCTCCCTTTGGCTGGGTTGGGCCTGTCCAGCCGGGAGGCGGTGTGCTTGGCCGCAGATCCAGGCCAGCCAGCCATTGTTGCGCTCTTGCGCTTGGACTCCACTCCCTGTGCCCGATTGTTGCCAGCATCCTGACTGTTCTTGTTGCCTGTGTTCTCAACAGCTTTCTGCCAATCCGCAAGGTTGAAGCTACATGCTTCGGAAAAAACTTCCAAAGTTCTTCTGGCAGCTTCGATGCGAACAGCCGCGCGAGCACCTGTAGACGTAAACCCAAGCCCCAACACCGTAACGCCCCCACAACCTTGAGCTTTATTCCTGAACTTCCACTAACACATTTAAAGATCTGGAGGCCCCCAAAATAAAAGCCCGGGATCCTGACCTCGCAAGCTTGTTATAACCCTAAATCCTAAATCCGAAAATCCTAAATCCTAAACCCTAAACCCTAAATCCTACACCCTAAACTGCCCTAAACCCTAAACCCTTAATCCCAAACCCCAAATCCGAAACCCTGAAGGGCTCTAAGCTGCAACCGAGCCAGGGCCGGCAACAGTTGGCAACCTCGGATGTTCAACGGCCGATTTGCCAAGGAAAGCCTCATTACCTAATGTAGGAACTATAAAAGGGATCTATATGGGTTCCTTTCTAAGGGATCTAGAAGGGTTCCTGTTTAAGGGATCTATATGGTTCCTTTTTAAGGGATCTAGAAGGGTTCCTTCTTCAGGGATCTATATGGGTTCCTTTAAGGGATATATATGGGTTCCTTCTTTAGGGATCTAGAAGGTATCCTTTTTAAGGGATATAAACGGGTTCGTTTAAAGGGATCTAGAAGGGTTCCTTTTTAAGGGATCTATAAGGGCTCCTTTTTAAGATTTTTAAGGGATCTATATGGGTTCCTTTAAAGGGATCTATAAGGGATGGCTTAGGGGTAAGTCGGGCCTGATTATCTACTTCCAACGGGCACGCTAGAACTAGCAACTGCAGTAATTAAGGGATCCGAATGACAGGTCTCCGGGTGCTCACGGATAAAGATGTAGGCGTAAGTTGGATGCTAGATTTTGAAGAGCAGGCATTCGGGTCGAGGGCAAGGTTTGCGGCTTGCGCACTCGGGGGGGAGCGGTTCAGGGCTGTCAGAGGATGGGGTTTAGTCTTTCAGTGTTTCGGGGCTCGCGCCGCACAGAATCTCTTAGCAAACCCATATCAGAAACCCGGGAATACTTCCCGAAAGAAGCACCTGTACATAAACGCTTGAAGATAACGTCCCTATCAGGGGTATGTTTAATACTTTACGGTTGCATGTTCTTTGTCACGAACCTACCGTGAAGCCGAAAGTATCCGAACCACAATTCTGAATCCAACAGCATCTGTAGTCTCACATGCCTCACTCACTCCTAACCGTGACTGCAACTAATGTAGAGGCCTCAATAATTGGAAAAGGGTTGTGGGGGGTATATTCTACTATAGTCACAATAAGGAACCCCCAAAATCCCATTCCAAGTATACAGGCCCCTACATTAGCTATAACCCAATCAAAAATCCCCGAAGCAAATTACCCAGGTTACATGTATCATTAGGTTAAAAGCACAGATATAGTAAGCTTACATGTAGCCCCAACGTCCAAGCAGAAGAAGAACACCAAAAAAGTGTGAGGAATTCCAGCAATCGAAATCTTCGCCACTCGTAACTGTTTCACGATTTTTGCTGGGTTCAGGGTTCAGGGTTTAGCACACAGCCTGTGAAAGTTGCCGGGCTGCATTTCGTAGCCCACGGGGCGGCATGTCACTCACGGAGAGGTCCGTACTGTCGAGGAGCCTAGAATCGATTGGGTTTTGGGGTTTAGGGTTGGAGTTGCGGGTTTAGTGCGTAGGCGGTTAGGCCACGTGCCACCTGGGGGAAGGAGTTGTGAGGATCTGCATCGACAGAAAGCACGAAGCTGGGGCCGCGCATTTTAGACAGCCGCTCGACCCAACCTCCAACCTTTAAGAAAGCTGCAAGGTGAAGATGTTTACCCTTGACCGTCGGACGCCTTTGGGGGCGCAATCCTCTAGATTCCTTAAGTGGTCTAGGCGGGGTTTGAGGAGAGGTGCTTTGGGTGCAGGGTTCTTTGTACCAGGATCCATGCCGGGTCGTGAGCCCTGTCGTTCAGCTTCAGCGGGACGGATCGGAAGGTCACTTGAGGCCACTACGGTAACCTTAGCTGACACTGCGACAACCAGTGTGATTAAACTGCTTGCACTGTTTCACGACCTGCCACCGTCGTTCCGGCCACTACGTTCACTACTAGTCCTGCCGCTGTGCACCTGCAACGCTGTGCGAGCAGCATTACAAAGCTATCACGGATGTCATGGCCGGCATCTTCGTCGAAGCAACTTCTTCTGCCATCCTGAACCCTCAACCCCAATATTCTGCCCACATCGCTGAACCCTAAACCGGCACGGCCTGACCCTAGAATTACAAAGCCCTCCATTAATTCCCCAAGACTGAACCCTAACCCTTGAACCCCCTCCACTACTGCTCAAATACCCGCTAATACGGAGCTAAATTACCCACAGCCCGAACAGGATGCTCAACATAGAACCCCAAAGAACAGGCCTTTCGCAAGCAAGATGACATCTTGGAGGTTCGATTGTCATTAGATGCTGCAAGGGGGTCTGGAAAACCCTAAATCCTAAATCCTAGTGCCCTGGGAACGACTCCTTTGGCCTTGCCTTCTCCAACTCGACTCTGTGTGCACAGGCCTTGCCGCGCACAGGGGCACGTTTGGGCACGGAGGTTTCAGGGCTAGGCGGGTGGGATTTAAGGTTTGGTGTTAAGAACTTTACGGGTTTTAAGGTTATCAGTTGCGAGTTGAAAGGTGTAGGTTGAGGAGTCTGGTGAGTGTCAGTCACGGATATGGCCTCAGCATGTCCTAGGGTCTGAACTCATAATAACAGAAAGTCCCATTGTGAGCTAATCTTATGAAGCCCCTGCAAGGCCACGTAAACACCCGCTTGAAACGTCCTGTAATAGTAATACCTGCAACACCCTATGTGTTCTGCATGCCCGTTCCAAGCCCTTAACCCTTAAAGCCCCTAAACCCTAAAAGACCCTACACCCTGAACCCTAAACTCCCCTAAACCCTAACCCTGACCCCCAAACCCCCAAACCCCCAAACCCCCAAACCCCCAAACCCCTAAACCCCTAAACCCTGAACCCCTGCACCCCTAAGCCTAAAACCCTACACCCCTAAAACCATACACCCCCAACCCTAAGCCCTAAACCCCCAAACCCTCAGCCGCCTCTCCACGGATTCGGCTAAGAGCCGAAAGGGCGGCGACGGAACTGCAGCCGTCGCGGGAAGATCCTCAAGGCTGCTGTTTGTGGGTTACTCTAGGGGCCTTCATAAGTCGAGGGTCCCTTTAAGGGTTACCATAAGGTACTGCGAGGGGTAAGTATTCTATAAAATGGGGCCCTTAACACACCTTCAGTCAATAGGTTTTTGGTGGGTTTAGCAATATTTGTGTGATAGGGTTTTACAAGGTTTGGTGTACGTGCCTTGCTAGTTGAAACAGGCTCTGGGGCAAACAATATCATCACTCTAGGGACTTTAATCGGATACTGTTGCTTGTTAGTCGGAGCTATGCAGTGGATATTGTGATGGTTTCTAATTCTCGGCTTTAGGTTACGGGGCCCGAGCTTTGGGGTCTAGGGAAGTTTCGGAGCTGGGAGCTGAGTCAAAAGCCCAGGGGTTTAGGGTTTAGGGTTGAAGGCTTGGGGGCTTGGGCCTGAGAGCCTTGGGGCTCAGGACTTGCGGGCTCTTGAAATAGATCCAGGCGCCTGATTCATGAACTTTAACAAGGATCAAAAGGGGGAGGGCCCTCAGAGAGATGCTGCGAAGTCATCAGGGCTCTGCTGTTTTATACGAAGTTACGATGGGTTACGAGGGTGATGAATCGGGCTGAGGGGTTAGGGAATTCAAGGCGAAGCAGATGGGGATTAGGGTACCCTGAGTTACTAAGACTACTGGTTTAGGGTGTAGGGTTTGGGGCTGAGGGTGTTGTAAGCGCTTCTGTTACAACTGCGCGCGAGTTCGCGCTGAGGGTTCAGGGTGGAGAGATTTCCGTGGGTATCCGCAGAGTCATTCTTCATATCACGAAGCCCGCACGACAAGCCTTCTGTCCACTAAGGGCGTGTTGTTCGGAGTTCGGACTATGTTGGTGAACCACACACCTCTTTCCGAACAGAAAACAATCATAGATTTGCACCCCCCCCCCCACCTTAATACCCTAAGCCGGCAAACTTGCTTAGTGAAACCTTGGAAACAATGCAGAGCCGAAACCTTAAACCCTCAACCGAACCCTAAAACCTCAACCCCAAACCCTAAAATGTGCCTTGAAACTTAACTTCTACAGTCCTAAACCCTGAACTCCCGAGCCGTTGCTTCTTGATGCATCCGGAGGGACTGCTAAGCCACAGTCGCCCTTGTGGCCGAGCTTCCAGTCCTCCAACAAGAGGGAACGCAGCAACTTGGCTGTTTTGGGGAAGGGGGGGGATCTTATTGACTAGAACAGGGTTTTGGGGTGGTGTTGGGTTTGAGATTTAGGCTTTAGAGTTCCAAGGCTTCAGCAGTTTTGGAGGTTTGTTTTGCTAGGGCCATGCGCGCTGTGCCGCGCTTTGGCGCCCTCTCTAGGGATTGTCGCAGAGTTCGGCCTGACTCTACATGCTTGAGCTGCGGTCCGAAGTACTTCCCTGTTTGGAGGTTTAGCATTTCGTATGCTTCACAGGTTCGCCTTTCGTACTTTTCACAGACTCTGTTTGCGGTTACCCGGATGCCACTCTTCCAACTTTTCGGGCCTCTGCTTTCCCCTATGTCGCATCCTACTCGCATACTTCACACAGAACTAACGCAGAATAGGAAAGAAGCATCTTAAACCACGACGCACAGCTGCTGGCCGGTCTTCCAACATCCCATACCCTTTAAGATCATCAAACCTGAACCCTAAACCGTATGAGTGTATGCAAACTAAACATGAATATGGGAGTTTCCGAAAATAGGGGACCCCAATATAGTACCCTAAATAGTAGGATCCGTATCATAAGGACCCCCAAATAAGGTACCCCTATTTTCGGAAACTCCCATATGTATGTGTGTGTGTGTATACATGCACATACTGGGCATCCCATCTCGCGCCTTCTCCTGGCAATTGCGCGAGCAGTACCATCTCCTTGGGGCGGGAATGCTTTGATGAATGTAGGGGCCTTCATGGCTAGAATGCTGAAATAGGGTTTTAGGGTTTAGGGCATACGAAAATGTACTAAATTATGAGGGGAACTCTAAAGAATGAGATTGCGCAATACTTAAGATCATACATTAGACTAGGTTGGACTACCTACCCGTTTGCTTGCCTGTGCTAAAACAGACAATGTGCAGATCTACATGGAGAACCAAACAGTATCATGACCCACGACCCTTTAACCCCAGACAGGCACCATCTGCCAGTGCCACACAAGTGGACCTCGACACTCAGCCTGCTGCCGAGCCTGATGCTACCCCGCTGATACCGTGTAGCCCTCCGAAGGCTTCAGGACGGAGACTGCAGATCTAAGTCTGCATCTCGGCTACGCAGCTACTCGATCTAGGCCCGACAGAAAACAACAAACCACAAGTATCCCCAAAACTCGGTAAGACCTGTTCAAACCCCAAATTCCCACTCCAAAGTCTCCGAAATCCTGCAACAAACCCTGAACCCTAAACTCTCCGAAACCCCGGGGGAAGCCCTGAGGCCCGATCTGCTTGCAGTTCGCGCAATAGACCTGGGCCTCCGAGACAGCTGGGGTGTTGGGTAGGTCTAATGTAGGGGCCTGAATTAGAATAGGGTTTTGGGGCCCATTATAAGATATGTATAATAAGGAACCCCGAGTATCGGTAATTATTTGAGCCCCTAAATAAGGGTTCAAGCCGATTCTGCTTGCAGTTTTGGGTTTGGGGTAGTAGGATTTGGGTTTTAGTCTTGCGGGGTTTGGACAACAGAATCTATGAGTTAGGGTTTAGGGCTGTGCGGTTTGAGGTTCTGTTGTGCCGACTGAAAATCCTGGAAAGGGAGTCTTGAGAGTGTGGCGTTTTGGGTGTTTGGGTTCGGGGGGATTTGGGTTTCGCGCACTCAAAACTTTAAACGGTCGGTGCAGGGTGTCTGGGTCGTCTGCGGAAACTGAAGGCCCTGCACCTTAAGCCCTAGAACCCTTGTCTGACTTAAGCCGCAATGGCTCAACACACTCGGGATATTTAGGCAAGCCAAGCCCGACAAACCCCACCCCCCACTCTTCCCGCCTTGGCATAGCAAG
Source organism: Symbiodinium sp. clade A Y106 (assembly GCA_003297005.1). Taxonomy (NCBI): domain Eukaryota; class Dinophyceae; order Suessiales; family Symbiodiniaceae; genus Symbiodinium; species Symbiodinium sp. clade A. The sequence goes on along the minus strand of BGNK01003428.1, from coordinate 49,125 downwards.
TAGCACAAAGCCCCTCCTGGGTCCAGGTGCCGGGACACGTTGTACGGATTGCTCCAGCTTTCCGAGCCCCACAGCCAGCTGACCCAAAACACAAACGAGCCGCCCACCAGCATACCTCGGTACCTGACTTCACCTGCCAGCATCCTAAACCTTAAAGCCAGAAATATCTGGCATGGGGATCTGCTTGCTAAATCCCGTTTTGGCTTGCTTCTACCTATGGCCCGCAGTGATTGGGCTTTCGAAACCCTGCTCCCTAAAGGCACAGGATCCCACAAACCAAACTCTACGATGCATAGAACTCCAGGCCTCACCACCCACTCCGCCCCAAAGCCTGAAAGCCCCTACACCCCTAAACCCCAAACCCTAAACTCCAAACCGTAAACCCTAAACCCTTTATAGAACCCTTATAGATCCCTTTAAGGAACTATCCCTTTAAAGGCTACCCCTAAACCCCTAAAACCCTAAACCCTAAACCCTAGTCCTTGACACTTCGCAGGGTGCCCTGCTCCATGGCTGCAAGGGTGGCCGGCAGATCGCGCGTGAGAAGGAGAGCTCCAGGCTTAGGACTACAAGGCTTTAGATTTGGGGTTTCAGGTTTAGGGCTTAGGGTTTTTGCAGTTCCTAAATCTGAAGGTTTTCAGTCCTAAAGACCTGAAACTCGAAACCTTTTTCTGTTCGGGGTTGGGGTTGAAGGACTTGCTGGGCGCAGCTGTCTTCCTCAAAGCGTGAGCCCCCAACACATACTGAAGCCTTTTCTCGGATCATGAAACTACATGACTAGTTATTCCGAGCCCTATGTTAGAGCCCTTAAGCCCTAGACGTCTGAAACTGACGGAACGCAACCGCAAGAGCCGTGTTGGTGGCCCTGCGCTTCCAATGCTTAGAGCCGGAGGGTTCCAAAGATCCGATTTGAGGGTCCAGGGAACTAATGTAACTAATCTAGGGGCCTTAATAATTAGAATGGGGCTTTGGGGGTATATTAGACTATAATTATGCTAAGGAACCCCCAAATAGTATTGGGCTTGAGGCTTTAGACATTTAGGCATGCGCTGAGAGATGGGGGACTTGGGGACTCATATGGTAATCCGTGATGACATGGTCGCCAAATCCGAAATGAGGATGATACATGTAGTACGGCTTCTTGGCTTTAGAGTCAGTGGAATTACTTCGCGGTCCAAAATCGGATTACGAGCAGGGTAGCACCAAGTACAAGTACATAAAGGCTCACGGGACTTAGTAACTAAGGTATGATTACTCATAACCCCATCAAGGTACCTCTTGCTGTACTTACTAAGTCGCATGAACCTCCCAGTAGCGGACTCACACCTCGAACCCCCAGTCAAACGCTTGAGGAAACCCATAATTCCGAGCAATCTCAGGTCGCATCAGCCACCTCACAGCTTGCACCTAAACCGTAGAAACCCTAGAACCCGAAACACCGAAACCAGTCAAGAGCCCTGAACCAATAAAGTCACGACATGATTTGTCAAAATCTTGCAGAACTAGGGCCATACTTGGATTGAAACTACCCCAATCGAGGCTGCCCACTTAACACCCCAAACTTGGAACCGCTTTACATACAAAGGTCCCCTGATCCTAAACCCTACAGTCTTTGGGATTGTCGGGCTCCGGAGGGCCGCGGGGCTGCAGGTTTGTGCTCAAGGCTTTGGGAGGCAGGTTGAGAGTTTAGTGTTCTTGGATACTGGACCCTTACCTCGAAAGGACTCCAAAAAACCCTTACTATCCGAAATGGCGAAATGGTCACAACGAAAGCGACATGGCACAGACGGCGCCAGCCAACATCAAGAAAAAAACAAAAGCTATACCAAAGCAGGTATACCACCAATGATACTGCTGACGAACGTTCCTTGTCGCCATTGAATTACCGCACCCTGCCTCCTGCAGTCGCGCTGAGAGCGTCTCCTGCAGGCAAGCATTGCGAATGGAGCAAACTCTCTAGGAGATAAGCCTGAATGATTCAGGCTAGGGTTTTGCGCTCTGTACTACAATTACACTACCATTGCTAGTCGATCCGTCTCCGCAATTAAACCCTGCAACCTCGACCATTGCCCCTTGAAGCGAGTAGGCATGCAAAAGTTACCATATGGATGGTTGTCAAAATTATGGTCCCTTTTTGGGTCCTTATTATAGTACGGCACCTAGAATTTAGGGTACCCAAAAAGGGGCCATAATTTTGAAAACTACCCAATACAACCCTTGACCCTGAACCCTTGCTTCTCAGAACCCCCTCTGAGGTAAGGCTTGGGACTTCTGACTAAACGTGGGGGCCTCATGGGGCCGCAATAATTAGAAGAAGGGTTTTGGGGGTGTAATAGACTAAGGAAAAACCTGACTAATGTAGGGGCCTTCAATAGAGAGGACTTTGGGGATATATTATACGTATTAAACACAAGAAAAGGAACCCTAGGGACTAGTAACTAGTAACTAGTAGCGGACGTAATTTAGGCCCCCCCCCCTTTGGTCTGGCAGTCGCCTTCAAAACTCGAGGGTTTGTGTTTTTTGAAAGCCTCTACCCGGTTTAAGAATTTAGACAGGGCCTAGGGCGGCAGGTTTCGGGGTTTTGGGGGTTCGGCTCAGACCCCATTGGAAATCCCAACAAGCACCCCTCCCAGGGCCCCTCAGGGGTCCTCTACCCCCCCCCCCTCCCTTGACCCCACCAAGGGTCCTTATGATACTGAGGCACGTAAAAGCCAGCACACTCTGCAAAGGGTGACTTGCATGATTTCAGCCAAGCCGAGACCACGGGCCGTCTCTGTCCAAATCGTGCATGTATCATACATCCGGGGCACCTCTGCCAATCGTTCTGAATTCTAGCATGTCATTATACTCTGGCGGCAAGTAGGGTCTGCATCATTTGGAATGCAATGCTGATGAGGCTTTGGGCTAGGGGCAGACAGGACATCACGGTCTCAGCACGCTTGCCGCCTTCTTTGCCGGTTCAACAAAAATTCTGCTATTTCGCTGCCACTTCAGTCCATCCCCGGGCGTCGAGTAGATCGGAAGAAGCCAGAAGAGCACGTTACGACCAAGAACACTCTGAATATTGGCGAAAGCTCCCAGATCATAGGGGGAGATGTATTGCCCCCGCCCTAACTGCTCGCAGAACTCAATGGTCGTCATGTTCTTGCAGAGCATCCACAGATGAAACACGAGGAAGGGGGTCAGGCAGAGCCCGAGCAGGCCAGACAATGCTAAGCTCTCCTGGGTTTGCAGGTTTGGGGTTCTGAAAAGTATGTAGGAATAGGTACCTCTATAGGAACCATTAAATGGAATGCCCCAAATCCTAAACCTTAAACCCTAAACCCTTAAAAAGTTTCCCAAATTGCCACCTGGTTTCCAACACGAAGGCGGCGGTCCCAGGTACCAACGTGCCCCCCCAAATGGCTGCCATGGCGAACCCGAAGACCGAATCGGTAGCGATGACTGTGTAAAACCTGGGCTGCTCGGGTTTAGGATTTAGGGTTTAGGGTTTAGGGCCCTTCAAAGATGCGATCGTTTGGTTCGTTCTTAAAACTGAACACCAACAAATATGCATATACGTACATATATTATATGGTAAACTTTAAACTGAAGTGCATTTCCAAGAAAGGCCTAGCAGCAAGAACAGCAGGAAGTACTTGTAGTTCGCAAACCCAATGCAATTGCCCATCCATGGGCAATAGTGGTCCATGCGAAGCACATTCCGCTGCATGTTGGAACAAAAGTGTGCTCTGTCTGGCTTGTACTTCCTGGGATCTAATCGCAAACACGATGAACATAAGCCGCATGTTTCGAGGTACTTCATGCATTTCAGGCTCTAGGCTACAAGAGTCGATTCCATGATTCTCCAGCGCTTCTACACTCTACACTTTTCTACACCAGCTGCTACTAGCTATCCCGAACCCGATTCCGAACCGTGAACCCTGAACACCAACCCATAACCTTTACCCCCGGCCACTAACCTTGACCCTTAAGCCTAAACTCAAACCCCTACATCTGAACAACATCCAAGAGTCATCTCCTTGCTGCAAAAGCGCATCTCGCCGGTGGACTTCTTCCGCTCCAAGATCATGCAAGCAACCCGTTCTCGGGTCCCTGGCCCCTCACGCCAGGATTCCGGAACTCTACCGGGATCTGTAACGACTGCTTGATGGTAAGACACTAGCGCCATCAGGAATGAAGCATGGAAGAGGTAGCACATCTGCATGCTAAGATTGCAAGCAGGATCGCTACGGAGGCAGCACAAGAAGAAGACAAAATAGAGGATGCCCATCATCATCAACACTGTTACCATTGGGACCGCATCGTGCAGGGTCTTGCCCTCGAAGCGCTTCGACAACGGACAGGCCTCAAAAGCCTGAAACGCTGAAATTCCGTCTGCCAGGAGGCTCGTGGTACCTGTGACAATACTATTCAACCACAGGTGAAGGTCCAAAGCCAGCTCCATCATGGCCAGCCATGCTAGTGAGAGTGTTCCGAGGCCTTTTTGGCAAGCTTCCTGTGAGCTAGCTTCTGCCTCCCCCAAGCACGAGGCTACACCCAAGAAGCATGCAAAGATCGTCCCGGTCCCCAGCGACCTCCCCTTCTGCGGCAGAGGAGTGGAGCCATAATGGCTCACCTCCCCATCTCCTAGCAAGGTGCCCTTGCCTGGCCCATGTTCCCCATGGAGCAGCCCAGGGTTAAACCTCCCCGGCATCTTTTCGTCGCCCCTCCTTGTGAGGGAACTTCGACGAAGGAACAAAGCTCGAGCCGAGCTGCGAAAGACTTGAAACTGGAAGACCCATAGGACTCAATATTAGGGCCTTAGGAACTGGATCATCCTACAAGGACTCGGAGATTAGGGCTTTTAACCCGTCATCACCCATGACGTACACCCTAGACTGCAAGACCTAAACCCCAATATTGCAATCCCTGCATTACGAACTGGCACTGACCAGGAGAGCCAGACACTGATAAACTCTATCGTAGAATACCAAAACTCCTAAACCGCGGACCCTAAAGCTTGAAAGCCTTAATCCCTGAACCCATAACGACACCCTAGACCCCACACCCACGCAAAACACAAAGCCCCCTGCCCCCCTCCCCACCAAGCAAGCCTAAATCCCTAAACCCTAAACCCTCAAAACTCTCAAAAGCCGTGCCTGGGCGCCCTGTGCCGCTTCTGAACTCCAAGCTCGGCAGTGCCTGCGAAGCGCCTGCTTGTTTGTGCGTGCTGTTTCGGGTCTTAGGGTCTAGGCTCTTGGGTCTAAGGCTTTGGGCTTAGTTTATAGTTGAAGATCTAAGGTTTTGGGTTTTGTGGGTTGCAGGTTTAGAGTTTGGGGTTTGGGTCTAGGAGTCTAGGATGGGCTTGGGAGGATGTTTCGCAAAGCCCAAGCCTTGAAGGCTTCAACATCCATCAATCTAGTCGATAAATCCTTGTCTGAAGACTGCCTCCTTATCGTGGCAATGAGAAGCGGCGTTATACTGTAAGTAGATCGAAAACTATGAACTAGCAAGCCGAAATGATGCAGCCGAAAACCCTCCACCCAAGCCCTCAGTCCCAGGCCCTCTGAAAAGTATTCCAAAGCTCTTTCTCTCCGGGGGGTGCCTGCTGCTTCTCTTCCATGGCCGCCGCTTGCCTGGCTTCCCCCTCTGCCTGGAGCCGGACGAGTCGAATGCTAGCGGCTAGACCGTAAACCGAACATGAACAGAAGATCTGAGAACCTAAGACCAAGAGCACTTAGAAACCCTGCAAGCCGAAGCCCAAACCGCAACTTCAAGGTCAGAGATTGAAAAGTGACACAACCATTCTGATCTTTCAGCTTCCCGAGCGATCATCTTCAAGTCAAGTCGTCATGTAAGTGCTACCGAGCTTGCTGCTCCACCGATACTACGCTACACCCCGAACCTTCAACCCTGAACCCAAAGACCTGAAAAAACCCAAAACCGAAGTCCTGAATTCTGTCAGGATAAGCCAACAGGAGGTTGCCCTAAAATTCTCCTCACTGCACATCTGAAGGTCGCAAGAAGCGACAAGTGGCCTGCATCCGTCGTGCCTCCGACACCTGAACAGGGTAGGGTGGAGGGTTTAGGGGTTAATTGAGGGCTTGGGGCTTAGGGTTTAGGGGTCTTCTGATGTTCGGTCTTACATTCCCGAAGACTCCACTGCAAGGCTCCGCTTTGAGTTCAAGTCCGATTCTTCACCCCAAAACCTCGAAAGCCCTCGTCAGGGTTTAGGGCTTATTCGAGCTCAAACCCTACACTAACCCCCACCCTTAATCCAAAAAACCTGTGGCCCCCTTTACATCCTAAGCCTTACCTGTAGCCCCAAACCCTACAAAATAGAAGGTAACGACCTCCTAATTATAGGGTATGTCGGTTATGGCCCCTTGATTATAAGGTATAACGGTACAACCCATCAAATGACAGGTTTTTGGATCCCCAGGTCTACCGCATGTGAAGCATGAGGCCAACTTCCTCCCACACCCACACCCGGAGGAATCCTTGCCTCGGCAGTGATCTGCTGCTGAAGCTCCTTCGGTGTACAGCCGGGGAATCTCAAACCCCAAACGCTTGGGATCTTTGGGCTTCGGGCTTTGCGTTGACAGGGTTGCTTTGTTTTGGCCTTGTCGGCTTCCGGTTGGCGCGGCGGTTCGAGTTCAGAGGGCCTGGCATAGAAAGCTCAGAGTTGGGGTTTGAGCTGGATTGTAGAACTGTGCGCTTCTCTGCCAGGGTCCTGACAATTCATACGGTCCCAAATCACAAAACTCTAGACCTATCTCATGTGAGTCTCAAGCTTGGGAACTTGGGGTTGGAGTGCAGTGGATGTGGGATGCTGTGCTGCAGCCCAAGCGCCGCGAGGGTTTGGGCTTCAACGTTGGGTGCAACCTAGTCTTCAGACCGGGGGGTTGAAATGGATGGTTTTTAATGGGGTGTAGATGGCTTTAGGGAATCTGGTAGCTGATTGTTGTATTTGCATCACATGTGGAGGGCTCCTTTCTCTGGCTACTTCTGACAGCGTCGCCCATCCAATACAGACTTCCCCCACAACAGTCGCAAGTGTTGAAGCGTCGACATGGGAACCCAAGTGTGAGCAAGTCTTAAAGCCTGAATCGTGACCGGAAATGCTTCCAAGCCTGGAACCGAAAGCCTTAATTTCCTTGCCCCATTTGAGGCAACCCCTATGGCCCATGTGACCCCACGCTTCCTTCGAAAAGTCTTGCCCGTGGCGATCCAGGGCTGCCACCCTTCGTCCAAAGCCCTAAGCCCGGAGCCCTCAAAACCTGAGGCCCTCAAACCGCAAACCTGAAAACCCCAAACCCTAAAACCCTAAACCCCGAAACCCAAAACCCTAAACCCCGAAACCCCAAACCTCTGAACCCTACACCCTGAAGCAAGAAAGCTTGCAGTCCCTACATCGTGAACCGCTAGTAGCCTAACACAAACCTGTTCGTCCCAGGCCTTCAATTGCGTGCAGCTGCCTTCCTTTGGCAAAAGTGTGTGGCCTACTGCAGGGGCCTAGAACAAGGTCTTGGGGTACATGTTTACAATACTGGGGAACCTGAAGGTGGCTAGTTCATCAGAGCCTTCTTATACCATATCAACCAAACGGCGCATCCTAGTTAGGGTCTGGGGTTTTGGGCCTTTTGGGTGATATTGTTTAAGGTTTTGAGTTATAGGGTTCTGGGTTTGGGTCTAGGAATCTGAGGCATGAAGATTGAAGCTTCAGGTTCGGAGTTCGGGATTTGGAAAAGCCTTTTGGATTGGGGGAGTTCTGGCCGCGATGTCACAACAACGAGCCTAAGATCAAGGTCCTAAGACGGCCTAAACAACACGTCCTGGGGGTTTAAGGTTTAGGGTTTTGGGTTTCAACCTTTGATCGGACGAAGGTTCGAGTTTTGACGGGAGGGCCTGTAGGTTGCAGGGTTCTCGGATGTCAAAATACATGGCATGGCACAACCGATTGCACGTCATGTCCACCGGGCTCAAACGAAAGCTGCTCCAACCTCCGTGGCCAATGCGACCACCAATACGTGCCAATATTCGAATAGATGATAATACTACGACTCTGATCGCAAGCAGCAAGAGTGCAAGTGCGGTCCCACTTCTGCTACATCCGAAGCCTAAGCCCAAAAGCCGCAAGAACATCACAAGTTTCATCGGGGTCCTTCACTGAGTGCAGCTTGTGCCGCAGGCTCTGCACAGTGGTCGACTGCTTGGAAACAGCTCCCTCAACAACGACCTGGGGGCGGAATTAGAACTTGAGGGCATCATGTAGCCCACAAATAGCTCGGGAAACAGCGTCGCTTTTGCAGCTCTGGTGCCCCGGACCACTTCTTCTACAAATGCACCTGGTAAATGACAGCGCGTATCTTCGCGGCATTTCTGCCTAACCCATGAGCTAGCTCGAATGCGAATGGCTGAGGGGTGAAAATACGGTCCGGCGGACCGCAAAAACTGACAACTCCCTGATCAATTTTTGGAAACCCCACGTACGGTGGGAAATCCTAGGAACTGCGCTGTGATTCCGGGATCGGATTTTGTCTGAGATAGAAGTTCTGAGCCAAGAAACCCGCAGCAACAATCCAAAACCGCTCCCCACACACCCTGAGGGTCAGGGCCAGGCGATCTTGAAGCGTCTGAAAGTCCGCTGTTAGCTGCTCGATGAGCACCCTGGCCCAATTCGGTTCAGAGGTTCTAGGGGCCGTCATGATTAAGGGTGTACTGCACGGTAGCAGTGGCAGTAGCAGTGGCAGTAGTAGTAGTAGTCGTCGTCGTCGTCGTAGCAGCAGCAGCAGCAGTAGTAGTAGTAGTAGCAGCAGCAGGAGTAGTAGTAGTAGTAGTAGCAGCAGCAGCAAGAGTAGTAGTAGTAGTAGCAGCAGCAGCAGGAGTAGTAGTAGTAGTAGTAGTAATAGTAGTAGTAGTAGTAGTAGTAGTAGCAGCAAAGCAACAGCAAATAGCAAAAACAATAGCAATAGAAATGGCGATAGCAATAGCAATAGCAGTAGCAGTAACATGAGAAGAACCCCAAGAAATACTGGTTGTCCCTTTTGCGCTCAGGCTTCTGCGCTGTTAAGCCCTCAAAGAATCGGTGTCCACGGGCCTTTGGGACTGCAGCCCCTTCTCGTTGGCAGTGACCGTCTCGTCCACCTTCCCGAAGTCGATGCTTTGAGATTTACAGGGCTGTCGGTCGAAGGTTTCGATTGAAAAACTCCGTCTTTAAAGGGGCCATTGAGCAAGAGTAGCCACCACATAAACAGTGCTTGGGTCTGGGAAACCTAAACCCCAAACCCTAAACCCCTACACCGCAAACCCAAAACCCTGAAAACAAAACCTTAAACTCTCTAAAACCAACTTAATCCCTAAACCCTAAGAGCCTAAAACCCCTTTGGAATCATATAAAATCTCTGAGCTCCCAAACCCGAAAACTGCAAATCTACTGGAAATGTTGAGCACCCCGAAGCCAGAGAAGCAAACTGAATGTCAAATGCCAACAAAGCCCACGCCTTCTCCAGACGTTCTCGCAACTCTGTAATGCCGGCACGCTGGTCGTGCCTCCACTGCAAGGCTGCAAAGGATTATTCGCATGGCCCTCGGTTGAAGGTTGAGATGTCAGGGCTTGGTGTTGTGATCTCTGGTGTACTGCACAGAGCCTGCTTTGAAACGTCTGAATGAATGAAATCTCTTCGGTGCAAGGGTCGGGCTTCTGCCACCTTCAAGTACGTCATGCGCCAGCCTTCTGTGAGGTCGCTTGTGGTTTCAATGTGCCAGATCCAAAATCTTTGAGGCCATAGTTCTGTAAATCAATCCCAATGCACCTTGAACTCTACACCGCAAGCCCTGAAGACAAAAACAATCGTAATACCCCTAAACAACCCACAGAGAAGTCGATACACCCCTGAAATCCGAAGCCGAGCGTCTCCAGCGCTTCGCCCCGGCTGCGCCACTCTTTGTGAATCCTCGGTGGAAGCTTAGGGTCTAGGACCTTGTAGCCAGGATTCATAAGGTGCGACGTACTTTAAAGCTTAGGGGTTTACTTAAAGCTGTATGCGCTTAGGTATTAGGGCTTCGGGTTAAAGATTGGGGTTTTGAGGTTTAGGTATTAGGGCTTGGTGTTAGGGTTTATCGCGAAAGTGTAACTCTGTCTTTACTCCAAGGGTTCTTTTCTTGTTAGTTCAGGCGACATCTGCTCGCGTTCGCAGCCAGGATCTTTGCATTAGCGTTCACCTGCGTGCTGCACCGGCAAGTCCAAGATTCTCTGTCGCTGCTTGCTCACATCCCTCAAACCTCCTATATACCCCACAAATCTACAAACCCTAAAGCCTAAACATCACTGTGCCCAAGGCCTACACACCAAAACATCCCTAAACAACGCTGTGCCCCAGGTAACCCTCAAGCCACAAACAATCGCAAAAGCCCACAGGTGCTAAATCTCAATCTCAAGGCAGGGCGCTCTTCCGAAGCCTGTAGGTGCTGCCGCGCATCGCTGAGCAGTGCCTCGGCTCCAGGGCAAGGAATGCAGGGACACAAGAAAGCATCTAAACTCTCAAACATATTCATAAGGCATTTCTGGGGTCTCACAGGGTCGAAAATGGGCTTCATTAGGATTCTATACGGTCGTCTTCTTCGGGTCGTTTACGGGTTCGTTTCTACGGAAGAAGCTTTTCTGGAATCCAACTTACAAGGATCCTTGGTTTGTTTATGGGTGGAAAGCTGAATGCGTCAAGATTTGTTTAGCGCTTAGGCTTAGGGCTTTCAAATTCTGGAAACCAAACCACGTCCAGCCTGGCACTCACCTTCGCAGCGCCCGAGTCGGCAGTCAAGCTCGCCGCTCCATCGCCGCTGCTCCTGGCAGAGGAGCCCTGCAATACGATAATCTTGGCGCCATCGGCGGCTCGAATTGCAAACTACCAGCAAGTATGTCGCCTATGGCGGTGAAGTTTCGAAAAACAAGCTCTGTCAAGCCGGAAGCTGAACGAACTACAAGACTGCAGTTCTGAAAGGAAGATGTGATTCAAGTAGCTCAGGCTCACAGCCCATTGCTTAAGTGTTTCCGTACTGAAGGAAAACCGGAGCATGGCGTCCTGCTCCTGCAATGCCTCCACCTGGCATCAGCTGCGAGATATCCGATATCACTTTGGTAGGCATTGAGTTATGTGTGAACCTAAGAAGAAACCCCTCACCGTAGTTGGGTGGTTCTTAACATTAACATAGTCGTAGAACGTGGGTTTCTTCCCCAGGTTCCTATGCTGTGCTGGCCTGCTTACGGCAACTCGAAAATCCTCCATAGATCGCGGCATGGCATGGGGGTTGTTGGAGATCGACACTGTCTAAACTCAAGCCCTTGGCGCCCTGCAATTTAGAGGTGCACCTCAAGATCTATTAGGGATCTAGGACCTGAAATTGAATGCAGGTTTAAGGGTTTTGTGGCATAGTGGAGGGCTTCGTGGTATTTTCTACAGCCGGACCTGAACAAAAAAACTGGAGGCTTTGAGTTTTACAGGCCGACCTCTGCCAGTATGGAGGCTGAGGCTTGAAGATAGAGACGAAATTCGCATTCCTTCCCGGGCGCCTGTCGGAGCATCGGACTTTCTGCAAAACAATCTTGACACCCGGCTTCAGGCCTTCGACAGAGCCGAAGCCGTCAAGCCATCGCAGTGTGACCGCGTCTCACGCAGCTGCTCCTGGCAGGAAGAGAGGCCGAAAGGCTCGAAGCCTTAATCTATAATCAAAAGCTCAGCGTGGCCCACTTAAAGTCAAGACATGAGAGTCCAGGCTTTGCAGGGCTGCGTGAACAAACCAATCCTGCCGGGTTTGCCTATGAAGCAGTTGGCAAGGATCCCGAACCTGCACCTTTCAACCATCTAGCCGCCAAGCAATCTGCACCCCCATGAACCTATCCGCCTAGGCTAGACCCTGAGCTAACCATCATCTCCAGACCCCCAACTTTAACACGAAAGCCTTAAGCCCCAGGAACCCTTTGCGGTCGGTCCTGGCACTCCTGCACCCATCCGTGGAACTGCTTCTGCCGCTTTAGCACGAACGCCTCGTGCTCCTTCCGGACTGTCCTCTACAGCGGAGAGCTTTCGCTGTGGAATCCAAGGAGGATCGAATCTGCATGGAGGCACCTCACATGATATACCTAGCAATACACGAAACTTAGCCACGAAACCACTGTGGGACCCGGCAGGCACCCCATGAACAGTCAGGAATGTGATCTAAAAAACCTAACAAAAGGGGCCCTAATTCTCAAGGAAAGCTTTTAAGATCCTTTTGCGGATCTAAAACGGATCCTCAACCCTGACTCAATCCGAATTTAGAACAGCCCTCCCAGGCCTGAACGACTTTCGGGAGACTTCGGTGGCCTCCGCCAAGGTCGCGGCCAAAGATGCCTCGGCCTCATCAGCCGCTTTAAGATTGTGGGGTGTAGGGATTAAGGATTCAAGGGTTTAGGGATTCAGGATGCCAGGGTCTTGGGCTTTAGGATTGCAGCATAAGGTTTGGGGTGTAAGGTCCAGGGCTCGCGAACTGATTCAGGGCTTCAAGGATGCTGGACCCATGGGAAAGGCGGGTGTAACTTAGTAACTTGTCTTTTGCGAAGGCCTTGAGCCGGATAGGCTTCAGAGTTTGAAATGAGACCCAAACCCTACAGTTAGCTTCATATTGAACAGTACAACTCCAAACTTTAGGGTTTGGAGGTTAAAAGTCTCATGCTGGACATTCTGTCCAGACCTAGAAACTCGGGCTGCTGGTCGAGCTGGCCAAACGTTGCAAAGACAACCCAACTTCCCGCAATAGGGCTTGGAGGCTTCGGGTTGCGGGCTGGGTGGTATTTGGGTTAGCTCCTCCGAGATGAGTTGCGGCTTTCTCTACGGTGCCAGAAGGCCTTGCTGCTATGTTCAGGAAGCTTGCTGCTTTCCTGAAAGCGTATTCCGCTTCCATGTATGAGTGGGTATCTAAACAGCTTTCCTTAGCCTTTATGAGTCCTCGAGAAGAATACATCACTTTTCAAAGCGGACGTGTGTCAGAATGAAAACTAACTACAAAGGCCCTAAAGCCCAAACCCAAAGCCAAAACTTTAAAGAGCCCAGATATGCCCCTAGCAAGACTCCACTCCCTACCGCGCCTGCTTCAAAAGGCTGGAGCACTTTGTCTCCAGCTCCTGCGATACGTCCAGGTCTTTACACTTTCGGTCGTCTTGTTGTTTGCAGCTTAGGGTTTCGGGTTTAGGATGGCCCAGGTAAGTTAGAGTTTAGAGTTCAGATCTCTGCGCTGCTTTAGGGTTCGCGGCTCGGCGCTCGGAGTTTGACGTGTTTCAGGGTTGAGGTGTAGGTTGGAGGCTCAGGATTTAGGAATGGTACAGTTTTGGGCTAGTGGAATGTTATGATTTGATTCGATTGCTGCGCTGAAGAGTTTCGATGTTGGATAGTCAAGACAAGAACTGCGGGTTCAGGTGTCCAGCACAAAGCTGCACGCAACCTAGAACATCCAGCAAGCAAACCGAATCCTCTTGCCAAAAGGAGTTGCCCACAAGCACTCCGGAAGCCAGACTTGGCGACTAGACAAGAACAAAGGCCTGAGAAACCGTCTTGGGCATCAGCACAGCAAAACATGCGGGATAAACACCTGCATGATAGAGAAACACAAAGTCTGTAGGAGAAGTAATGATGAGGAGACTGTCCATGCACATGACGAAGTCGAGGACAAAGAAGAAGCAGAGGGGGGAGGAGGAGGAGGTGATGACGATGGCGATGATGATGAAGACGACGACGACCACACGATCTTCAACACAAACTGCAAGAATACGAACGAAAAGTAACTCCGGATAGGATGTGTAGAGCTAAACACAACAAGCTTCCTGCAAACTCATGCCTATTAACTTCACAGCCCAATAACCCTTGAACCATCTAAGCCCGGACTCGAACCCCATGAACCCATTAGAATCAGCACTCTCGCCCCTGCACTCGCTGCCGTCGGCGGCGGGCCTCGGCGAGGTCAGGGCGCAATCTTCGCTCCAACTCCTGAAGGACCGTAGCCAACCAGCGCGGAAATCGCGATATTGGGTTTAGGGTCTAGGGGAAAGGGTCGATACTAAGACCTGTCAAAGGAAAGATCAACGCAGCGAAAACAACAAGCCGCTAATTGTTGCTGGTCTTTGCAAAACTATTCGTTTTCTGTGGGATTTCGGATGCGTGGGTTCTTCTGTCGGAATTTAGGTCTTTCGGGGTTTTCCAGGGTGTTGCAGGAAATTTGGTGAGGCTGACGATGCTCTACAGGGCCACGTTGAATTCAATGTTAAGCTACCATGTGGACAGCATACTCTTCTTACACCCCTAGTCTACTGTTGTAACTCAAGCTGAGTTCCCTAAGAAAGAACTGGCGCTTGTTTGGAGCAAGGCGTCCTCGCGCAACGAGGACATCTGCAACTGCACGTTGTGAGTCACCTGCATGTAGGACACGAACGGCACAGAACGCTCTAAAGGACGCTTTTGCACACGGTGAGGTATTGTCCTATGTGAGCATAGGGCCGACTCAAGGTCGAGGCAGGGAACTACACTCCGCTGAGGATACCTTGTTTGTTCTACAAAAAACGCTGCTGGAGACCAGATTTTGGCAAAACTCCCACTTTGGTGTTCATGGCTCTGAATCTACGGTTCTGGGTCTTGCTTTGAAAAACCAAGGCGAAGGCACCTCTGCTTCGAGGGCTGCCATATTCTCACCCAGCTTGGCGTTGAGCTCCTGGATTCAGGGGAAGTTGCGGCAATTGAGCTCTGACAGATGGTTCTTCTTCTTCCAGCTTCTGGTGCGGGATTTTGGGTTTGGTTTCGGGTTTAGTGTCTGGGATCTTAGGAAAAAGTTAGCTTGTTCAACGACGCCCGTCCACCACAACACCTCAGGTTGAACCGGTGAGCAGTATAGCAGACTTTCCCTTTGGGGCGTCGACATGAAAGTTTCGAACTTAAACTGACACCCGAAACGCCAAAAAATCACCACCCACCGTCCGACATCTTCACCAGCAGCTCGGCGCCCAGCTTGCGGTCTCCTTCCGGGAGTCTAAGCATGCAGATGGAGGTCTATGGCCAGTGGCTGCTGTAGTTTACAGGACTTTAAGCCAACACTCCCAGCCAAACAAGTTTGGAACTTTTGAACCTACACCAAATCCTGCAAACACCCCTGATCATGCATCTCACACATAGTTTTGGGCCGCCGGTAAAATGAAAAACCGGACACCAGGACTACGACTTGGGTTTCGCACTTGGGTGCTGTGCTGCGGATTGCCAGTTGCAGGCTCGGGTCTTCGACGTCGGACTGGCTAGGGTCTCACGACAAAATTATCTCGAGCGATTCTTGGAAATCTTTTGTCGATATCATGACAATCGGAGGAATCTGCATAGAATAGATAGCTGAAAAGCTAAACCCTAAAGCCTGTTACAATAAGCAGCACTATCACTAAAGGCCGCCATCTAAAACGAAGACCTGCTTAGGTTTGGCGGGAAGGCGAAGAACCAGCAAGCGAAGGAGGCCACCTTCCCGGTAGCCACAGGCCATGGCTTCCTGAGCGGCTTCGAAGCGAAGCCAATGCTCCTGGCGATGATTCGTTCTTTGTGGCTATACTTCTTTCCGTGGGCTTTTACGCTTTGGTGTCGCAGGGAGGATTTGAGGCACTGCGATTCCTGTTTGAGATATTCGGGCTTCAGGTTGCAGGTTTGGGGATGCCTGTTCCGAATTGTTGCTGAGGGTTCAGGACCGGAGGTTGCTCTTGGGGATTTTGGATTTACGCAGGGGCCATAATGTGTTCGATCGGCAGTGCGGGATTCTGGGTTCAGGAACTGTGCATGGTCCCTGCATCCAAGGCTTGAGGCTCAGTGGCCACACCACACCCTGACCTTGTGCGGGTGTTTCTCATGATCTCGTGCGACAGATGTGCACGTATATCTGACCGTATCGAAGCACAGCGCTCAAGAGCACAATTCCAGGCATGGTCCACCTTCAGTTGTTGCAGCTCGCCCTGCAACGCAGGGCGCAAGGCATCAGTGGCTACCTGCAACTTACAAGTTAATCGAGCGATGGATCTTGATCGCTCGAGCCCTTCTGCAGTCAACCGCTGGTATCGGTTCTGGTATCCAACATTGTTGGCAAGGTCCTTGCGGGTCAAATGGAAAGTGTCTCGGCTCACGCTCAACGCCGTTCTGGCCGCTTGTCTTTTCACGCGCAATCCGGCGGACAGGAGCCGCACAAGCACCTGCTTTGAAGCCTCTGTCGCGCAGATGGTGAGTCTGGCACAGTTTTTGCCAGTAGCAACCCGACAAGCTATTCCTTCAGCAGCAAGGAACTCGCGAATCGCATAGAGTATGTTGGGGATTTTCTGCGGGACGATTAATTCCAGTGAGCGTGGGAACCTCAACGATATGCATCCTTCCGCATCAAAAAAGCCAGCCAAGTATGCCCAGGACCGACACAAGGCAGACTGTGGTGGAACGTGCTTAAGTTTTTTGAGCTGGGCTGCTGCGTGAGCTTGTGCTTCGTAGCACCGTGGCCAGTCACTTGCAACGAGCAGCTGTGACTGCTTACATGATGTAGCGGGCCCAAGCACGGAAGCAGCATGCCGAGCTCTTTCACCGCAGACCAGCCACGTCAAATGCGGACGGTGCATGCTCATGGTTCTACCATAGCTTCGAATGCTCCCACCAAAAGCAGATCTAAACAGGAGAAGCACTTCACTTCCAGGGACACACTGTCCAACATATAGTCGGCTGTTCGCTCCTCTCGGCGCGCTGGATACACAGCCGTCCCCGTCAAAGAAACCAGCCAAATACTCCAGCGTTCGCTGCGGCAGCTGCCTGCAGCACGGGCGAGCAGTTTTGGCTCGAAGAGGTAGGTTGAACCTCCTGCCGCAGGTCGTAAAATGTGTCAGTGGTGGCAGCACCAACCGCTGCTGCAGTGCCCGAAGTCGGCGAAAGCGACGGTCCAGTTGTTGCAGAGTCTTGGTGCTTGCAGCTGCAAAAGATGCAACTTGAGCCATTGCAGCCGCTACTGCAAGCTGCCTCAGTTGCACGCTGTGGCAGGCAACAGCTTGAAGAAGATGAGGCACACTCCGAGGTCGCACCCAACCACGGGCACGGTGTGCTAATGTCTCACGCCTAGCCTGGACTGAAACGCGAAGATGCATTGCTGCAGGTCTTCGAACATCTACAGTATAAAGCAGTTGAAGTCAAGTTAGTGCTTGAAGCCCCAGGGGCAAGGACAAGACCAACCACCATCTACGATGACAGGCCCAAGAGCTTGAAGCTATAGTATTCCAGCTTGAAAAACCGCTCACACCGAAGCAAGAGCCGCCCCTGGGGTCTCTCCTTGGCGTTGGAGCAGGCGGCTGCTGCTTCATCGCGGCAGCCTTGGAAATTGGGGCGCACCCGATCCCTCGCGGTGCTATTTTTTTGGGGGGGGTCCTTCTTATTAATACTTTCATCATTAAGTCTAATCTATAGGGGCCTAAATACTATTTGGGGGGTTGATTAAACAATCAAGCCCGCACCGACACCTCGACGTCATAACGACATCGAAGATTAGTTTCGCCCAGCTGCGGGCGACGCTGTCGTGAAGCTCAGCTTGCTGCTCATTGCGCCGAGCCTGGAAGGCTCTACATGCAGGCTTTAATTTTGCGGTGGCATGCAGACGAGCGTTTTGGGCACAGGACAGACCTAAGAAATTCCAGAGACTGCAGCCAAGGGAAAAACTCGGAGCCGAAACGAACCAGCATGAAGTTACAGGTCAATATGCACAAGAGTTGAGATAAGAGGACCTTACACCAAGTAGAGGCAAAACCTGCGTTGGAAATCAGAGTGCTTCGATCTCCCCGAGCACCTGCTCGCATTGACAGAAACCCCACGAAAGTGGTTATCATTTACAGGGCGAATGGTCCTGGGTCTGCCTTGCACCGTTTTCGTAGAGGGCTGCTCCGGGTGATCCTAAACGGGCTCCAACGAGGGTACAACAAGAGACTGGGTCTCTGAAGAAGTCCCAAAGCAGCCGTTGATGTAGGCGCTACCCAAAGATATCGTCGAACTCTTTCGGCAACTGCCAGCCAGCGGAGAAAAAAAAAGAAGGCAGCTTGCAGACCAGTGCAAGGGGGAGGACCATCGAGTCTTCAGGAATCGCGTGGCCTACGTTCAGAGTCCGAGGCATACAGCATACGGTAGCAGCGAACAGACGGATCTTTGTACTGATGCTGACGAGAGTGGCAGAAGGCGCGGCGTCCGAAACTGTGCCAGCAGCAGGAACCGTATACCTCGTCCTGCCAATGATGAAAACTGTTGTAAATATCACGAAAACCAACACAACTGTCTGGATGTTGGCAGAAAGAGCAAAGTCAATCCGACAGCAAAGCATGAAATGGCACGAGAATGTCTCGTCATGGACCTGCTGAGACGAGAGAAGTGGAAATGGCCAGTGTGAGGCTAAAAGATGACATGAGAATGCAGAACTGATTGAGATTGAAGTAGAAGTCTCATCCGTGAAGGTGAAGCACGATGCGAAAGGGGCACTCCGAGTAGCAAGATAAGCGCGTTGAAAGCGCTACTGCCGGCTCAATGTCAAAATATACATGGTCCGAAAAGGACACTGGGCGTCCTCTCTCTGTCAGAGTGGCAAATCACACACTCGGGTAAACGATCGAACACCATCTGCGTTAGTTTGCAATGCAGACGACGGACAAAAGGACGACAGAAACCCAAACGTAGACTCTTGGAGGGCAAACACGAGCGTAGAAGGAAAAGCAAATCTCACTCGGGAACATCCGCTTTTCCTGTGAAATCCTCGGGGTTTCCTTGCCTTCAGAATGTTACAGTTCCTCATGCTGAGATCTTGGAACCCGAGAGGAAGTAACTGCGCGCCGAGTAACTTCGGCTTGCTGCTGCTCTTCAAAGAGCCTGCTGACACGTGGTTCTACTCTGACCCTGTGTCGGAATCCCAAACCTGAACAGAACACAAAAACAAAGCCCAGAAACCCGCTAAGTATGAAGGCGACAAGCCGTCTCTGTGGAGAATTCGGGTTTGAGGTTTCGAGTTGAGGGTTTTTAAGTAGAGGGTTCAAGCGCATCTAACAGCAACACCCTTGCGGATGTTTGGGGCGTATTTTAGTTGAAGTCAATCTTTTCTTGTTTGTTTAGAAGAAGCGGCACCTCATCGCATGTCCTGGAAATTGCATCTTGAGAGCCTCCCTATGCATGGGCCCACGGCCCAACTTATTTTGGCAGCAGCACTCCGACCTCTCCGAGACTTCAGGCCTTATCAGACTTGTCCTAGAACCTTCGCCCAAATACCCCAGAACCCAAAAGATCACAAATGTCTTGAATCGAAATCATGCATACACCCCGAAAATTGAAAAGGAGCCCAGCATGCAACCGCCCTTACTGCTTCGCTCGGCTCTCTCTCTCGCCTCCGAGCATCGAGCACGTCGCTGCGGAGTCCTCGGCGCAGCTCTTCGAGATCCTGTGAAAAGCTCAGTCACCAAGCTTGGGTATATAGGTTGTTTTCAAATTTGTGGGCTTGGGGACTAGTCTCGGGATGTCCGGTTTTGTAACCTGCAAAACCCAAAACAAGCCTGAGAGAAGCCTTATAAAATCCTTGCAAGTTGGAGGCAAAAACAAATCCAAGCTCCGAAACAAGCCGCGAAGGCCCCATGGCAGACCTCGGCTTCTGCTGCGGCAGCCGCTCGGCGAATCTGCTGTGCCAGGGAGCCGTCCTGCTTCCTCGAAAGAGCAGTTTAAAGCTGAGGGCTTAGGGTTCAAGGTTCAGGGTTTAAGAGACTTATCCTTCAGGGCTTGAGAGTTTCGGCTTGCAGGGCATATCAGCTTTAGAGCTTCAGGGCTTTAGGGCATGACAAGTAAGGCTTTATCGATTGGAAGGGCAAGGCTTCAAAGCTCTGGGCGGCTCGAGTTCGGATTGCTACAGAGATTTAGGGTCTCGAGTTCGGGTTTTGACCGTTTTTATTTCGACTACTTACGGTTGGCTAGTTTGTCATTTTTCAGAGCTTCAAGGATTTTAGGCTTCTTGCAAGGGCTTCAGGGTGGCGTAGGGTTGGGTTCTGATGGCGCAAGCGACTTGGGGTCTACTCTACTCTTGACTGCTTTCGGCTCCGGGGTGCTTCCATAAAGGATCTCGACAAAGAGCCCGCAAAAAAGGTATCCTAGGCTATCCTACCATTACATGGGCTTAAACATGGCCCTTTTGAAGGGCTCAGTTTCTTGGATTCTTTAGGCGTCTGGGTTCTACGGTCCGGGGAAATGATGGAAGCTCGAGACATTGATTCAACTCAGGGTGCGCAGTGCGGAAAAAGCCCTAATCCCTCAAGACTCCTTGATCCCCCCTAAACCCTAACTCGTCCATCTTGGGTACGATCCGGCCTCACACGCAGCGGGCTCGCTGCAGTCGAGCAGCGGGAATCTGGCAAGAAAGCAGCGCAAGTTGGTGCGCGCTGTGTATGGTTTTTGGGGTTTAGGGTTTAGTTATAAGTAATCAAGGGCTTGTAGGATTTATCCGGTCTAGGTCCCAGAGGCGTTTGGGAGGTTGTGGCTTGCTTTGGAAGCTCCGGCATCAACAGTGATCACTGAAGCGACATGGGCAGGTCCGAAAGGGGCCGGACGAACCACAAAGCCCGAACGCGAACCTTCCCGGGCACCTCCTTTGCTGGCCGCCATAGCCCGCCACTGACACGGAGAAAGTCCAATGAATATATCGGGTTTGGGGTCTAGGGTGCAGGCTTTGAGTGTCCTGGTAGGTGAATGATTGGCTGTCAACTTCGATGACATTTAGCCATAATACATAGCTTTGCTGGATGGGCATGCAAGGGATGCACCACGTGAGAGTTCCGGGCTTGGGGGCCACACGTGGAGTGGTCCGGACCTTCGGCTGCAAGGCTTGGCAGCCAATAAGGCTGCGAATGGTAGAAGCTTGAGGACGCAGGTTTTCGATCAGCACTGTAATTTCCATTGTCCAAACATTCCCGAACAGTGCGACGAGCATAATGTACCATCGCAGACTCTTTGACGAAACACTGGAGTATACTGCGACCACTCCTGTGTCAGACGGATGAACAGCGACCTACTAACACAACGGCCAAGGAAAAATTCCTACATCACAAAGCCGAGCAGTCGGCGGTCAACCAATACACCGTGCAACACGAAGCGAAAATCTTCATGGGCACCCGGGCAGGCACGGGCACTTGTCTATGTACAGCCTTACCGCGAAGAGGACCCGTCATCTGTCAGCAGCAGCCCCTGAGGGAACACTGTAGTCTGCAAACTAGTAGATCGGCTCTTTCCCGAGGATGATGGACCCCAGTCTATGCTACCCTCTTTAACAAAGGTGGTCGCAAAAAGGACACGAAAGATCAGATCACAGTCCAGGGTTTAGAGTTTAGGGTTGAGGGGACAAGAAACAATGAAGAACCGATGCAAGAGAATACGACAATGCATCGACACAATCAAGGATCTCTTGGAAGCAACGCCTGCGGAAGAAGCACAAGGCCTTTACCTCCCGGACCGGGAGCTTCTGGTAAGCGGGCTCTCTTACTTAAGCATCCCCCACATTATCCCTACTGCGATTACCCAGAATTTGGTTAAGTCCGCTGACTCTTTAGGGTGTAGGTTTTAGGGCTTAGGGTTCGTGGTCACTATACTTAGGGGAACCCTCACGACTATGCCCCTTGACGCACGAGTGGGGATCCCCAGCCCTCATATGGGGGCCTTCATCATCTGAATTTTGC
This sequence comes from Symbiodinium sp. clade A Y106, assembly GCA_003297005.1. Classification (NCBI taxonomy): domain Eukaryota; class Dinophyceae; order Suessiales; family Symbiodiniaceae; genus Symbiodinium; species Symbiodinium sp. clade A. The sequence continues at coordinate 27,383 of BGNK01003428.1, read as the reverse complement.
TTTTGGTGTATATCGTGCTAAAGCCATAATAGGAACCCCAGAGAAGGGTTTTGGGTATAATGAAACTACTAACTATGCTTTGGGGAGCATTGTGACTACTATAATCATAATCAGAACCTGAAGGAATGGTATTGGCAAACACTTTACGGCCGCTATGTTAGACCCTAAACCCTGAGCTCTTTTTAAAGCATCCAGGCAACGTGCCGGGACACCGCCGCGGCCTCTGCGCAGGGCGCCCGGCAAAAGTCAAGTCAAAAGGCGTGGTTAAGACGAGACCCAGACCTGGGTGCCTTTTGAGGGTAGATTGGTTTTCGTTCTGAGAGTTTACGTACGATCCGTAAACCCTAAACCCCTAAACTGCAAAACCAACTCTAAAGCCTAAATCCCAAAGCCTTAACCCCAAACCCTAAATCCCTAGACTCTGAACCTTAGACCCCAAGCCTTTAAACCCCACACCCTAAATCCACAGACTCTAAACCTCAGACCCTAAACCCAGGAAAACCCCAAACCCTGAACAGATAGTTTAAGGCTTCAGGACTGAGGTTCGATGTTCAGGATGTCAGGTCGGTCGGTCGGGGTGCTCGTGCATCGGACTCCTGAATTCAACCATATAATATAGGGGCCTTAATAACTAGAATAGGGTTTTGGGGCCCATTGTACTATAGTTATCATAAGGAGGCCCCAAAATAGTATTAATAATTATTTAGGACCTTATATCAACTATCATATAACAATACTTGCTTGAATCCCACGGTTTAGGTTTTACTATGCTCTAAATCCTATAAACCCCTGTAGCGTGCAGACCAGAACTCAGGAACGCCAGGAACTGAGATGGTCAGCGTTGTAAACTCCCCGCAACCACCCCACAACCCAAACAGCCCACCCCGAAACCAGAAACTCAAGTAAACCTTAGAAACACTACAAACCCCAGAAATCCTAGAAACACTAGAAACCCGAGAAACCCTAGAAACCCTAGAAACCCGAGACCCAAAAATCCCAATTCAAATCCAAAGTGAAGAGTGCTGGCACCCTGAAAAGGTCTGGGCCTCCTTGTGCCGGAAAGTCCGATAGACGGGGTAGGCGAGCGGCTCTAGGAAGCAGCCCCAGTATGTTGTCTTCTTGGGCTTCAGGGTATACGCTTTAGGGCTTCACGGTTTTGGGCTTAGGGTTTAAGATATAGGGTCTAGGGTTTAAATTTCAGTGGTTCAGGCTGATCTATGGCTTCGGACAATGTTTTCTCCTAGTTTAGCACCCTATGGCAGCGCAGGAGGAGTTGAAGGAAAGCAGATCCATGTGCGTTGGCGTGGGCTTCCAGAACAAAGCCTGCCCAAGCATCAACTTGAGACGACATGTTCATGTCCAATCCGAACAACGACCGGGCCATGGCCTACCCCATAAACATCTACAGAAGGATTGAGTGGGTAATCTCTTGCTGCGGCGCAGCCTCTGTACAGCATGGGCAGAGCGAGAGCACAAGATCTGGCTTCATGCGTCCATAAAGGGAAGCTTGAAATAGGGATGCGAGTACCTCATATCTACCCATGAACCTTCCGACGTTCCGTCACAGTCATTGCATACTTGCGGTGTCAAGAAGCAAACAGAGTCTGAGTACCTAGTACCCTTTGGGTGAGCACCAAGAACCACACCCCAGAACATCTCAAATCTCGCTCTGCTCATCGCAGACCTTTCGCGTCCAGCACACAAGAGGCCCAACACAATCTACGGTGGAGTGCCGGGACTTCCTCTGTCCAGGGTTTGAGGACAATTCTTGTTGGCTTTCTGGTGTAAAGGCCTTTGAGTTTAAGGCCTAGTCTTTCGAGTTTAGGGGTCAGGCTGAGGGTTGTTGGCACTAACTTTAGGGCTGACGGGCTTTCTGACCCCGAAGCCTCACCTGAAAACCCGAGCTTGGAAGCCTCGTCGACTGTGGTAGGGGTTCGATTACACGGCATGCTTGAGAATCTGGGGTTTGGCCGTCCCAAAAACCGAACGCGTAAGGAGTCTCAGACAGGGCTGATTGTATCGTAGTGTATTTGTGCTCATTGAGGCTCCGCATGCCATCACACTTTGACCTCGCTTCGACTCGAAAGAGAATCCTGAATGAGGCAGCCGAAGGCAACTCCACACTTGCCGAATGCAGGCTCTGCACGCGAAAGACAAGGCCTCAATAATTAGAATTATGCTATAGTTGTATATGGAGACTGCGAAGGAATACTAGCAGTAATTACTTCGACCACTGTTTTGCAAATGGCTTCAATGCTCGACCTGATGGATTCATGTAGGGGCCTGAATATAATGAAAAGAACTGGGTTTCAGGTATCTTGCAGTATAGTCAGATGAGGGGCTATACACGAATACAATTATATTCCGACCCAACTATTAAGGGGTACTTACTAAGTGCCATGAACCTCCTAGTGAAGTATAAAAGCTTCTGGCATTTCGGGACAAGAGCTGAGAGTCAAGTCGTAGCCTTCTCGATAGTTCCGGGGTTCCTCAAGGAGTGCGTTGGGGGTTCGGGCTTCGGGTTTAAGGTGCTTGAAAGAGTTTGCAGAAGCCTATGGCTGCGTTTAGTCGGTCAGAGCTGCATCCAACTCATTCCTGGATACAAGCTTGAGTGGATCACCACCTCCTACCTAAGCAGTTCCCTCACCGTTGTGCTGCTCCCCGCCCTGGCTGACGGCGAACAAAGAGGGATTGCGACAATGGCTGGGTTTCCAGGCCCGATCACTTGCACAATAGATGCCGGAAAAAAATGTGAACATATAGATATACACATAAATAAACATTTAAACACACAAATGTTTTCTGTATGTTTCCTTTATACTTGCATATGTAAGATACTAATTCGCCGAACCAGTGCCCTGCCGCTCGAAGCCTTGATTAGGGATTTAGTTTTGGGGCTTAGGGCTTAGGGTCTTAAGGCTTAGGGTTTAAAGCTTTAAGGTTTTAGGGGTTCTTCTTTTGAACGCTTTTTCCGTCTGCCATCTGCCATGCGTAGGGTTTTAGGGTTTAGGGTCTAGGGCTGAAGCGCCCCCGTCATCAAGATAGTCTCGGTGTCAAAACGATAGACGATGGTGTGGTATCTTGACGCAGAAGGCATGCAATAAATGGTTCCTGACTCCAACTCTGTCAACTTTGTTGCATTACCACCCAAACACCAAACAGGGTTTCGAAGCTCAGGGGATTTAGGGGCTTCGGGCTTAGAAGCTAGGGTCTTGGGGCTCAGGGATTTAATTAAGGCTCCGACTCGGGGCCAGGTTAGGAGTTTAGGGTTTGGATGTTGGGGTCTGGGATTCAGAGCTCAGGGTTTAGGATCTGGTGCTTGCGCCTCAGGGTCTGTGGCTTAGCGTGTGTAATTTCATGAGGTGCAACCGCCGCGGCTTCCCAGGCCGCATAATGTTCTTGGCCATAGATGCAGGCAAGCGCCCAACATTGGCGAAGGACATTCCGAGCCAGGTGCCAAGCACAGTAGGCCACGTGGCCTGGCCTCGAGCTTGAGATCTGGAGGGCTGGCGTAAGCGTCGAAGTCGGCTTCATCGGTTTGAGGAACGTCAGCAACCGACCCGCAATGAGGCGGGAGGGAGCGTACATCCTTGCCGCCAAACGAAGCCGATGCCAGAGCGTAGCACAGTCGATTGGTCAGATTTACAGGAAAACGCAACTGGCGGAGCTTGGGACGCGCTTGCGTCGCGGCAGCCTGGAGGCTAAGGGAAAGCTCTTTGCCCACAACGCCTGCAACCATAGGGACGCTCAAGCTGTCTCACCCACGGAGCAGGAAAACGACACGCTCTTCCTGTCGCCCAATAGCAGAAAGGTTTCCCTTCTCCTGCCCCTGCTCGTCTTTGACCAGTGACCGCAATGGCTTGGAGAGCTTTCGCGGATTCATCGAGCTTATAAGGCTCCGCATCAGTGTATGCCCCAGCATGGATGGGGCGAATTGCCCTCACCCCCTAAATAACTGGAAATATGAGTCCCTATTATTTGTATAGGATGGCATACCCTAAGACCTTAGTATCTTAAAGGCTTTAAGGCCGTTATAGGAAGCCGTCCACCTCTCTAAACCCCAACGCCTCAACCACCGGAAGGCCTCAGCAGGCTCAGAACCACATCGCGGGCATCGCAGGGCTGGCGATAGCGGCCACAGCGGGCGAAGACACCGCCGTCGAGGCCTAGAAGAGTTGGACAAAAAAGCACTATTCTTATAACTATTATTGCTATTATGGCGATTGTTATTGCTATTATCATGATAGCCCCTCCTAAACCCGAAACCATGCGTAAGGCTCAAAGAAGGGTTGGGCTATAAGCCCTAAACCCGAAATAGAAGGCTTCAGACTTAAAGCCTAAGCCCGAAAAAAAAACCTAAACCGTCAAGGAGCCCTAAACCCTAAACCCTAAACCCTACAGCTCTCAGGTCAAAATTGCTTTGGGAGTTTTTTGGAGCTCCTTCCTTCCTCAAAACTCCCCGCGGGCCTTGCAAAGAGGGAGTGCGCGGCTTGGAATTTTCGAAGCTTCAGGGTTCTGAAGTTTGGATTTAGGGTTTAGGGTTTGGGGTTTAAGGTTTAGGGTTTGGGGTTTAAGGTTTAGGGTTTAGGGATTCGGCACATCGGGTAATCTCAAAGACTGCCCTGTGAGTCCCGAGAGGGAAGCCAAATACCCCTATGAATAGACCTTTCAGTTCGAAGCCGAAACCCTAGCAAACCCTAAACCCTAAACCCCTAAACCCTAAACCCTCAACTCTCAACCTTAAACCCTGAAGTTAGAGATCCCGGAAGAGCCCCGAACCCTTCAACCCAAGTCGTGACGCTGAACCCTGAACCCAGAGACCCTTCATAGGGCCCCCCCAAAAAGCACATAAGCAAAAACCCAGCATAGGGATATCCCATATAAACCCCCCTATAATGAAGCCCAATAAGGTAGGGATATCCCTGTAAAATGCTTATGCTTATGTCTAACTTAATAAAGGGGCCTTACTAATTAGATTCGGGCCTTGGCTTCAACCCAATTCGATGACTCATCGCCATCGCTTGAAGGGGCGGCACCTGCCACGGCAGCGCATTTAGGGTTTAGGGTTTAGGGTAATTTGAGCAGGTTTATGCTTGAGGGTTTGGGTTTAGGAGGACCAGGAGGTCTGCCTCACCGTGGCGTCACATTGAGGCTGTCGGCGCTTCGGGATCCTCAGGCCTTTAGGGCTTTGGGTTCAGAGGTTCAAGCGTTTCGGTTCGGGTTCGGGCTTTGGTACTAAAACGCTGAAGCCAACTTCTAGGAAGGCCTGTTGGCGCCACCATGCTGGCAGCCTCCTGCAGAAGGGGGCAGCAGGGTTTTATGCACGCGTAGGGTGTTCAGGCGGGCTTGCGCTAGACTTGAAATCTCGTGGTTCTCAGCTGGGCCCTAGGCCCTATACCATGGCAGTCCTCTTGCGTTGAAGGCTTCATCGCTCTGCGCTTCGCTACTCAGTTTGAGTTGAAGGAATGAGCTCGTGGGCGAGATGTGGCTCTATCTAAAAGACATTTACTCGAAATTCTGAACCCCGTCAAAGAAGTGCATTGCAGTAATTGCCCCCTAACAGGACCCTAAGTCGCCCAAGAAATCCCCAATAAAACCGAGAAAGGCTTCGGGGCTTAGGCTTCTGCGCTAAGCGTGGTGTCTGGTGCAAGGGTTTCGGGCTTGAGGCTTTGGGGGTAAGGTTTGATCGCGCGCTTGAAGGATCATGCGACTGAGTGGGTAGGCCGTGCTTGGGGTTGTAAGTACCGTTCATGGGGCTTCTTACAGCGAAGTCCCGGGCAAAGCCGTGTAGACACACCTTCAATTCAAGGTCCTGCAAAAGAACGGCGCAGCCAGATAGCCTAGTTACGAAGTCTCAAGCAAGGACCCGGAAGCACTCAAGCTCCTCAATGGTGTGCTGGCCCATGGGAACAGGCAGGCCTCTTCCAAGGCTCAGGAATATAGGAGCCTAAATCAGTTAGCTTTGGCTAGATTCTAGTATAATGATTAATCAGGAGCCCTAAGGAATCATGTTATTGACTGTTAAGGCCTCTATATGAAGGTGTGGGCGTTAGAGCTTCGGGCACTGGAGGTTTGGGTTCAGGTTGAGGGCTTGTAGGGGTTGAGGGTCCTCGGGGTTTGGGAACGACTTAAAGTGCTCGGAGGCTGGAAGTGTCCTCTCAATCCTGAACCCTAAAGCCGAAACCCCGAACCCTAAACTCGCCCACCTACTGCGACTGGGCGTCAATGCAATAATATAGAAGCCTGACATACCAATACTACTCCTTGGGGCTCCTTAAGATAAATATGCTACCATATACCCCATAACCGCATTCTAACGATTATCGCCCCTATACTTGTGGAATGCAGTGCTGTAGAACCCAGGGCCTACAGTGTGTTGCTTCGCGGGTTTGGGCGTTGGGGCCCAGTTTCTATGTGGCCCTCAACACCAGGCCTCTTCCGCGAAACATGCATGCAAAGAAACCATGAGAATACGACATGTTGGCCGGAACTGTCTCAAGGACACAGCTCCCTAAGCGAGGTGCCTAACCTTTTCAAACTCCGATCCCGAAAGCTGCAATCCTAAGCCCTGAACCGAAAACCCGAAGACAGCCTTGTTACAAGTGCACAACAGCTTATACCTACTCTCCCACTGTACAGACAGACAGACAGCCAGACAGACAGACAGACAGACAGATACATATACATGTATATACACATATACATATGAACATATAGCCAGACAGATAGAGTCACATGTGAGCTCGATGCGGCTCGGCTTGCTCATACCCCTTTCTTCGCAGCATACCTTCTACACATCAATCTAAATATAATTTATCAATCTATCCATCCGTCTTTTCATCTATCCATCTAACTGCCTGTCTATCGACCTATCGATCCATCGATCTACCGAGCTATCTCTCTGCCTATCCAGCTGACTATCTATCTATCTACCGATCGATCGACCTATCTGTCTGTCTATCTCCCGATCTATCTATCTATCTATCTATCGATCTTTCTATCTACCTATCTGTGTACATATACATATACATTGCATATTGATATCACTGTTCGTGCATATATATATATATATATATACGGCCCCACCTAGCGCTTCCTCCTCGACGGCCTTGTCGAAGAACCTGGTTCTTTCCATCCGGCTGTATTAGCGTTTTGGGTTTAGGGTTTAGGGTTTAGGGTTTAGGGTTTAACTCTGCTGTAACTCAAAGAGGGGCTTGACCAACGAGTGATTGCTTATGACTAGGGGGCACTACTCCTCAAGCACCCCAAATCTGGTTCAAACCACGGACGACGGGACCTGTAAACCGCGAAACCCTAAACCCTAAACCCCCTACCCCTAAAGCCCTAAACCCTAACCCCCTGGACTATTCCAATTCCCAAACGTCTTCAACCCGGGATGAGCTCCCAAGGCCGACGAAAGCAGTGCTGAGAGAGGGACACCGGAGAGGACACCGTCGGCGACGGGGTGTCGTGGTGGAAAGATCCTGCACGGTTGTCTTCTGCAGACATGTAGGTTTTATCAAAGTGGATAGTTAATGCTTCATAAGGGCTGATGGTTCTGACAAACGGCGTTTCAGGGTTTTGAGGTCTAGGTTAAGTGTAAGATTTCGTTCGGGGCTTGGGGTTCTGGCAGTTTGGGGGGCTTGACAGGTTGGACTTATTATCGGACCTCAGGGTGTAGAGTCGATGCATCGGGTTTGAGGAGGTAGTGCCACTCTTCAGCATGTAACGCAAAGCCGAAAGGGCTTGAAATGTAGGATTGCGGAGGTAAGGTGACAGCTGGAGCTCTGTGGTTACGGTTCCGCAAATGATTCCGGTTTAGGGATAAAGGCTTGGGGATTAGGTTGGAAAGAATGTTTTGGAGTTGGGCTTTAGCATCCGGGCGGGCACCAGAAGACCCCAAGCCTCAAAGCCCCAGCTCTAGAGCCAGGCCCACCCTCCCCGCTAGTGCCGCAGTCCGCGCAGCCAGTGGGGATGCCAATGGTGGTGGTGGTCCATGTGGTTCTTGCCTGCGTCTTTTGTGGCCGGTGGAGCTTCGGCTTGGGGCCTGGACCCTTCCTTCTTGTCCATGATCTTTGCGAATTGTGACGGACTGCGTCGCAGGATGTGCTTGTGACTACAGGATACAGTTCCCGGCTCTGTCGGGTCACTACCAAAAAAGACTTGAAAGTACACCCTGCCCAACCGCAACTCCAAACCAACCGCAAGAAGGAACCTCGAGCATCAATCCGAAATCCCAGTTCCGTAGTTGTACAGCCTCAACACAAGCCCCTGAACGTGAAATCCTATAAGCCCCCAAAAAAACCCTAAGACTCTAAGACTGATAATAACACCAATTTCAAATAATCTCTGAATCCTGAATTGTGAATCCTCTCCTGCACCTGCGGCCTGAGCCCGGAAGCTCTGATCTTAACTCCCACAATCGGTCTGCGCGTCTCTGGAGTTTCTCTCTTGGCTCAGGGATTAGGGGATGGGTTCTGAATCTGTGGTTCAGGCTTGGAGTCTAAGGAATTTTACAGATTCAGTTTTGGCGTTTGGGTAACCTGTGCTGTGACAAGACTGGGACACCCACGGCATTTCGGATAGGTTCTGGCTGAAAGATTTGTGGGAACCTCTTCCAATCCTCATGAAGGAGGGGCACGCCCTAGGACTGAGCGTCGCGCTCATCCACTTCGGGTGCCAATGGTGGTGATGATCCATGTGGGTGGAGTTGATCCATTTCTCCAAACCTTCGGGGGACAGGGTATTAGTGTATCAAGGGTAATATGAACCATCGAAAAAACGCGGTAATATTGACAGTCCATACTCAGGGTAATTTTATGTAAGCCTTTGTATGAGAGAAAGGGGTCGGTAGTTCACTTCGAGGCATACGACACCTGGCTCTTGCAGAAACAGTGCCTAACATTAAGGGCTTAGGGTACAGGGTTTGGGGTAGAGGTTTGAGGGTTACCCAAACTTCGGGTGCAGGCAGTGGAGGGGCCGGAGCCTGCCGTTGTGCAAAAGGAGGGGTTCATGTGATTCAGGATGAAAACTGACTTCGAGCTCAAGGCGATGCTGTCGGCTGTTGAGTGGTAAGGTTCTATTTGGTTTTTGGTCTGAAGGCGAAGCCACGAATCTTAAGCCCTTTGCTTTCCCTGGCTCTGCATGCAGGCCTTTTCCATCTGCACAGGACGCGACCCTGAAAGCAGGAGTTGGAGTCTGTATGTCGAGCTCGTCCACCACACGACAAAAACCTCCACGTTAGTCTGACACGTTGAAGCCAGAGCACGACAGAAAATATAAAATCGAGTGTGCTACTATGGTACAGTATGATATAACGCAGCATAGCACAAAATATCTCAGTCGGACTCTGTGGCTTCGACTGGGAGCTCGCACCAAGCCTGGGCAGCTGTCCATCTTGTCCATGTGATCCATGTCAAAGGGACCGCAGAGGGCGAAGACCTCAGAGACTTCGGGTGCAAAGTTAGGGCCAAGGTTAGGGCTTCGGGTTTAGGGTTCGGAAGGGTTCTGGTGGTTCAGGAGGCAGCTTTTTTATTTGCAGGGTTCAGGGTGTGTGGGTGTTCCGCCCCAAGCTGACTCTAGCTGCGAAGCCTTCTGCTCTCATCGACCGATTTTCCTGGCCTCGCCATCCGCTACAGCATGAGGCACACAGCATACTCACGGCTGCCCACCGAAGACGCGAAGACGACCAATGAACCTAAAACTCGATGTCCGCAGCGCCACTCCATTTCTTATCCCTAGCCACTGACACCCACCAAAACACAAAACTGACCCTAAACGTCCCAACCCAACAACCCGAAACACAACTAAAATTCAAACCGTAGCCCTAAACCCCAATGCCCTGAAGCCCTTTAAACCCTATGCTCCAAACCCTAAAGCACTAGAGGACCACATCAACCTCCAACAACACCCATCCCTCGTCTTCCGGCGCAGCCGCCCAACTCCCAAAGACAGGGGCCCAGCGACCCGCTGCCAGGGCCGACACGGCGCTCTGAATTACAGCGGCACCGGGGCTCCGTGGAAAGGAGGGTCTTCTGGAAAGACTGCGGTGGGCATCCTAAACCCAAAACCTAGAGGCACGCAAGATGGGAAAGACTGCGGGGCTGAAGCTGTAGTCCAGGGTCCTGGCTCAAGGGGTTCGGGCTACGGTTGCTGTCAATGTACTGAGGTCTGTTGCTGCTCTTTTAGCTGCTTACCACGGAAGAGTCGAACGACTTCGCATGTGCGTTGTATTCTCCTCCTATTACTTGTTACATTGATCGTTACCTGCACTGGAACGTAGATATAGGGCCATTGCTTTTGCCAGTACGACTGCTTGACTTCTCTGATGGCTTCGGGGGAGGCGCTCGCAGAAACTACCTTTTTGGTTTCATGCCACTAATGTTGATGGGTCACCTAGATCCTCAACCTACACAGCAAAAAAAACAAAAGCCATGGCAACTTTTCTTGTAGGCCATGTAACCTAAACCTAACCCCTTAAAAAGAATGGCAAAAAAGGAAACAAAAGTAGCTCTTAAAGGTGTGGACCTTAGAGCATTGCCTCGAAGGAGCCCCCAGCACCTACCGCACGTTCGCAGCTCAGGCGTTCTTGAAGATCTTCAGAGTCCGATCCATGGACCTTGGGCATTCAGGGTTTGGAGTTTGAAGTTTCGGGGTTTCAAGTTGCGGGTTTCGGGCTTACGTTTTAAGGGTTTACGGGTTAGGAATTAAGGGTTTAGGTTTTAAGGGTTTAGGGTTGAGGGTTTAAGGGTTTAGGGTTTAGGCTTTAAGGGTTTAGGGGTCGGGCCGACATCGAGAAGCAAACCGCTGCTTAGGGCTTGTGGTGTTATGGATCATTTCTTTTATTCTATAAATGAAAATTATATCTAAGATCAAGAAAAAGTATTTTCTTATATATATATACTTTTTTCTACATGTAAGATCCCGAACATAGAGCTTCAAAGCCTTCTAATCATTCTAATCCCCATTCCCCATAAGAGCCAGCACACCCCAAACCTTGAACCCTGCACAATAAAACACTAAACTTTTCAACCCCAGACCCCCTAAACCCTAAACCCCTAAACCCTAAACCCCTAAACCCCTAAACCCCTAAACCCTAAACCCTTTCAACCCTAGAGCCTTAGACCAAAAACCAACCTCTAAACCCCCCTTTTGCTGCCAGGGCACACCGAGGCCAGGGACATTGCATGCTGGCTGAAGCCTTCAGCTGATTTCGGGTTAATTTAGAGATCAGCTCCAGGGCTTGATATGTAATGCCTAGGTTACTAGAACTTGAAGCCAGCTGATCTAGGGTTAGCTTAGGGTTCAGGGTCCAGGGCTTGAGGTTTAGTGCTTAGGGCTCAGAGAAGTCGAGGCTGTTTTTAGGGCTTGCGCTGTGGCTCTGAACCCTTTCGGCTGAGGAGAAGGCCTGGCTCTAGTATAAACCCTAAACCCTAAACCCTTAACCCTTAAAAACCCTCAACCCCTAAACCCTAATATAGTATATCAGGGTCTTGGGCAGGGAGGCTGGGGGCTTTCGGAACGCAGAGACCGGGCTGTTTGCTCAATAGGAGCCGCGCCCCCTCTTTCAATCGAACTAACTGGATCCCGAAAGTACTTCGAGGAATGCTCAGAGTGCACCGAAGGAGCAGACGCCGAGCACAGCTGCACCATGGTCCTGCGGCAGGGTCCACTCCCCTCACCCCACTACATTAAAGGTTATTGTACTATATACTACACACTGAAAAGTATATATGGTACATCATGTGTTCTGTGCTACATACTGCATAGCTAATTTTGCATTACTATAGTCTTTTGTGATATGTTGCATGTATGGTATAATGCACGATGCGACATCATATTATTATATCATATCATATGGTTATATTATACAGCACGAGATGATATAGTACATGCTGCACTGATGTACTATATCTTTCTGCAATATATTCCATGGCTATATGTTTCTATGCTGTATTATGCTATGTGGGACTATGTTATAATGTTGTATACTCTATTGTATACTAGTCTATTCTATTTTATTCTTTTCTAGTCTATATGCAGTTCGGCAGTTTGGGTTTAGGTTAGGTCTGATGAATTTTGTGCAGAATCCTCCGTGCGACCCTGACTCCACGAGAGCACCTCGGCTTGGGACTTTAGGGCTTTTGGGTTTTAGGGTTTGGGGTTGGGGTTTGGGGTTTAGGGTTTGGGGTTTAGGGTTTAGGGTTTACGGTTTAGGGTTTAGGCGTTTGGGGTTGGGTTTTGGGGCTGAGAGCAATCAGGACCCCAAGCATGAGCCCTGAAAGACAAGCTGCGGACCCGAATCGAGACCTCACAGCTCGCCTGCAGATTGTGACCATGCAGTTCAGGGTTTAGGATCAAGAAAAAGGGCTGTGGGGTAGATTATACCATTGACACATTAAGGAACCCTAGGGAACAATAGTAGTCAGTATTTATTCAGGCTTCCGTACTATGCAGATGATGGTTCAAGGCCAAGGCTTACGGAAGAGCACACTTCCGGTCCTTTAGCGTGACGGCCTCTGCCATGCTGGACTTGGACGCCCAGTTGTAGATCTGAGGAGACACAAGATTTTGGTCTTACGGCTTAGGGGTATAAAGAATAGAGGTTTTTTAAGAGTTTCGGGGTTTGGCAGCTTAGGCAATGGATTAGGATTTCATGAGCGTGGGTAGGCTTCCCGCGAACTTGCAAGATTGGAAGAAGTTCGAGGAGTTGAAGTAGTAGCATGACTCTACTTCGCACAAGCTATGAACCGAAGCAACACACGTGTGCAATCCCTTCTTTTTGTGTTGTCCCCGACCTTTCGCGCTGCTGTGGCATCGGCCCTGTCTGTAAGGCTCAGGCTCAAAAAATCACGCTTTATCAGAACTTCCGAATCTTGTGTATTTGGGGTCAGTGAAATGTGCAAGTCTATGGCCTAGGGCTCCGAGATGTTGAAGCTTTAGGCTTCATGTTTAAGTTTAAGCTAAATCCGAAACCAAAAACCTGAAACCCTCCAATCCTAAGCTTTCCCCAAGCCCGAAACCAGGGCTGATGAAGTTTAGATTGTTTAGGGCTGAATATGGAATCCCACGGGTTCGGGCTGAGGATTGGGTAGCAGTAAGCCCTAATCGGAAGCCCCGATATTCCAAAATGCCAGGCTCACTTACCCTGACCCCTCGCCCGCCTGGACCACGTCGCTGGCTACAGAGAGGTATTGCCCTGATCCCCGACGGCGTTTGACAGGTTTAGGGTTCAGGGCTCTTTGGAGTTTGGGCTTTGGGCGATTTGGGCTTTAGGAAATCTTGAAACCTAAACGGTAAACCCTAAACGAATCTGAAACGTGAAGTAGCATGTCGGCTTGCGGCTTTCGGATTTCGAGGCCGCAAGGCTCTCACATGCCTGCAGGACCCGGAGGAACCCTACTGAATTGAGCATCAACCTTCGAGAAATCTTGTAAACTCCAGGCCTCAAAGCTAATCTCTGAAACTCCGAACGAGTTCAGGCGTGTTCTGAATCAGTGCTCTGCTTTGGCTTGAAAACAAGGCGAAGGCTTTTGTACCAGGACTCAGGTGCAAACCTAGCATCCCGCCATGGCAGTCGTCACGTACCAGCGAGGCTTGGGGCAGCTCGTGCTCATATACACATATCTGCACTGCCTCATAAGATAAATTCTGCTCTACTCGTACAGAGCATCGATTTGATTCGTTCTAGGTTGAAGGTTGCCGGGTCCGGGGCAAGGTCCTCGGCTCTGAACCCGAGAAAGAGCAGACAGTGATCCTGATTTCTTTATATAACCGCAGCAACAATGACTGACCATGATTCTCGGAAGCATTCCCATACATGATAACCGATAACCATTCCCAAGAAGAATCAAGATGACATAGCACCCCTAAAACTTGAAACCCCCAAGCCCTAAACCCCGAACCCCGAAGCCCTAAACCCGGAACCCCCCTAAACCCCAAACCCCTAAAACTCGAAACCCCAAACCCTAAACCCTAGAGGGCCCTATATAGGCCCTATAGTTTTCCTATAGATGCCTGTAAAGGGGCCCTAACCCTGGACCCTCAAACCCGGCGCAGCCTGTGGAATCGAAGGCCACTGAGTTCACTGGAGCCGACAGCTGGAGCCTCGGCGTGCGGAAGCAGAAGCGGTTCTACGACCTCGCGGAGTGTACTGTAGGGGTCTGGGGCTTCTAGAGAAGGTTTCTCCATTAAGGTTGCATGATTTAGGGGCCTTGGTCAGAGGGCTGCGGGAAGTTGGGGTTTGAGTTTAGTCTGGGGTGGTTTAGGGCTTGAGAGGCTCTCGACAGCAGGGGGCAGCGTTCGCGACTCGATCTTGCAATAAGAAGAAACGGAAAGAATTGCGAAGTTTGTAACCATTCGGGCCATGCAGCTCGAAGGCATTTGTTGAAGATTCCCACAGCGGAGTCGGATCCCGAAAACCCTTCCATGCAGGGTTACGCCGGAGGATTCCTCCCGAAGGGGTTCTGGGCTCAAGGCTGGGGGATGAAAACTGACATCGGAGTTAGAACATCTAAACCCCCAAGAACTCCATGAACCCCCAAACCACAAATGTCCGTAGCCCACCCCAAATCTCGTTCTACCCCCTAGCACCACAAACCAAACACTGTGAAGCCTACCCCTAAGCTCAGAAACAAAAACGAAAACTCAAGCCTGGTGTCGGAATCCAAATTGAGGCTGATAAGGAAATTCAGGAAATCCCTACCAAGAACTTGATGAGGAAGCCCTTCTTTTGGGGCCCCGTGCGTCTGGATGTTCAGGGGCTTCCGCAGGTCCCACAGCTTGACCTGGGCGGTGGTGGGTTGTTTCGGGTCGTACGGGTTCTGGCGTGAAGGTTTGGGGTGTTCCGGGTTTAGGGTCACTGCTACGGGGGCACGGGTTCGTCAAGATTTTAGGATGTTGAGTTTTTTTTGGGGGGGGCCTTGGCTGAGAGACTGCAGAAGCAGCCGACACCTGTGGCACGTAGTCTTGACATAAACGTCTCTGAACCCTGTAAGTCGTCGCCACCACCCTCGCCATCATGATCAGGATGCTGATTTTGGTCTAAGCAAATGCGACAGCGAGTAATTGTCGTCAGCTTCATCCACCTCAGCACCAATCGAATCGCCCAGCAGGAACAGCTTTCATCGGCCCAAACCCTAAAACACAAAACGCTCTTAATCTCTGAGCAACAACCCCAGACCCTAAACCCTAAACCGCCGTCTCTGCGGCCATGAAGCCGTTCCATCTTCCGACCTGAGCACAGCATCCCAAGTTAGGGAGCTTGTGGCTTGCCTACGGTTTAGGATTTCGGGCAGCAAAGTGGAGTCATATCCCTTAATACCAAGCACACAGTGCGAGCTGTAAGAAACCCGAGTGTTGAACTGTGCAAGAAAGGTAGATGTCAAGCTCTCGAGAGTTCGACGGTCTAGGGTTCAGGGTTTGGGGTTTCTGGGTCCTAGGACATTCAGCTGCTTCAGCACAGCATGCCGAAGTCGATGTTTCGACTTCGGGCGCTTGGGGCGGAAAAAGACAGAGGCGGACCTCCTGTGCGCCAGCACGAGACTGCATCTAAACCGTAGGCCCATTGGGA
Organism: Symbiodinium sp. clade A Y106; assembly: GCA_003297005.1. Taxonomy (NCBI): domain Eukaryota; class Dinophyceae; order Suessiales; family Symbiodiniaceae; genus Symbiodinium; species Symbiodinium sp. clade A. The sequence continues at coordinate 11,812 of BGNK01003428.1, read as the reverse complement.
TGAATCGTAGAGCTCACATACAACCCTTAACCCCAAACATACATCAGCCCTAAACCCAAGACACCTCTCGAAACTTTGGGCCCCCACCCGGTCGCCAGGTGGTAGCCGTTCCCCGAGAAGCTAAGGGTCTGCGCATCGGGCGGACGGCTTTTTTCCGAGTTTCGGGCTTCGGGTTCGGGATCTCTTGTAAGGCTCTTTGAAGGGTTGCTTTGAAGGGATCCTTTGTATTTTTGGTACGTCTCGGGTTCTGCGGTTGCTTCAGGGCACGGTCGGTCTTGTCTGGGTTCCAGGCGGTGTTCGGAGTTTATGGTTTCAAGACGTAACCTTTGGATTCCGGGACTTGCCGGGTTTTGAGGCGTAGAGTTCTGGCTGGGAGCTTGGAGTGCGGTTGTTTTGGCCGAAAGAGTACGACAGCACAACACTAGAGCATCCTAGACCTTCTTGGCCTTCAAAGGTTTTGCTTATGACTGTAACATACAGAGGGGTTTAGTTAGGGATTAGGGTTAAGGGCTAAGCTTGTGGGTTTTCGGCACTTCACGGAATCCAGAAGCAGTCTCACATGGAATGTGCAGGGACCGCAGTTGTTGCCGCAAGACTACCACACCTTTCTCTGTAGATGAAGGATGCCCGGAGAGCCACGAAGACTCGCACTGTAAACCTAATCTCAAACCTAGTAGGAATGGAAACCATGGCACCATGTGACTCCAAGGATATGACTTCAATCGGTACTCACACTATAGTCATAGTAAACCGCGACTCAGATACGAACGATCCGAACACCTATACACAAGCCTTTTGAAGAACGTTCGCCCATCCCTGGAAAGCTGGGCCAAAAAGCCCGAACACGAAACGTCAAACTAACTCCAAAACCGGCAAGAACTACCATGTACGCTTCCTAGCAGAACATAAAATTCTAGACACACCATGTTCGGAACGCTTTGCCTTGACGGCATCCTCATGCCCGGTGAGGCTTGCCACCACCTTCTGCTCCTCGCAGCGCTTCCCAACGAGGAAAACAGGCTGGGGATCACAGAGTCAGGCACATGAATCGCTCTCTTCGTCGGGTTTGCTTTCGGGTGAGTCGAGGTCCAAAGTGTGCTTCTTCATTGCTCTTCGAGCTCCCCCCGCCATGCGACCACTCCAGGACTAAGAGGCATCCTTTACATTACATTTGATAGCAAGAAATCCTCGAGATCGTCAAACAACTCTGCATTCGATCGGCGAATTGTCCGAAGAACCCCGCAAGGCAACGGGTCCTTGATGTCCCAGATCTGCACGGGCCCCCCCTGCGAACTGATGTGGATCGGCTCAGAACTTTATTAAGTCTTAGGAAGAGGCTTCAGGCCCCTGTTGGTTTAACACGTCTTGGGACACAACATTATCCCTTGGTATACCGAGTCATAACTTTTGCACAGCCCTACAACTGATGACTTTACAGGTTGGGGATTGCGGATTGGCTTTATAACAATGTTGGTGCAATAGACGAGCCCAAAACCCTGATCTACTTAGCAACCGCCCATACGCCACACACTACATCCCCCAAAAGCCCCAAATGTAGACCCTAAACTCGAAACCCTAAAGAAAACCCGAAACAACGAGGAGAGAACTCCCTGCAACCTGCCTGAGTCCCGGATGCCAAGATCATCCCATCCGGGTGCCACTTCATGCAGTTGTAGCCTTCAGTTTTTGGGCTCTGGGCTTTAAGCTTCAAGGGCTCAGGGCTTGCACTTCTTGTATTGAGGACACTTCTGCCTCCGATGCATCTGTTGCAAGAAAGTTGTGCAATTTTGGGTTTGGTTTGGGGCTTTGGGTTTTTGTTTACCCCCTTGGACATGTGCAGAGGCGTTAAGGGTTCGAGGTTTCGGGATATTTTGAGGGTTTAGGGATGGTTTGAGAGTTTATAACGTTTGAGGTTTGTCGGCCAAGAGGTTCCCACACCGCCCAGATACCGGTGTTGTGTGCATTGGGCAGGCTTAGCTTATCTTTTTTAGATTTGCAGGAATTGGGCTCGTGTATGGCTTTAGAAGCAGGATTTTGGGGGCCGCAGTTGGTTTTAGAGCTGCGCCCACTGCGGCCTTGTAGAACTGCATTCCTACACTGTCTGGCAGAAGAACTCCTCGTGCCAAACCACAGCCCTCTTCATGCTGCCAGGAAGCCATGCTCCAGTTCACGCAGATGCTTGACCTAGAGCCCCAGGCTTGGGGAGGGTTGTCCCCAAAGTGCCCTTAAAGGGAACCCTATAGTACCCTTTAAAGGAACCCGAAAGTACCCTTAGAGGTTCTCGAATTAGGCTCGCGATTTAAGACCCTGAAGTCTCAAACTCCTAAGTCTTTGGGTCAGTGAAAATGTATGTAGCTCAAGGTTTGGGGTTGAGAGTTCAGGGCAGGCGTTCATGATTCATGAGTCAAGTCCTAACTTGGGGTCTTTTTCTTGGCGATGCACGTTCAGGCAGGAGAAAAGATCGAGCCGATGGACAGCAGTTCACTAAAGCCGAGTTCCACCGAACCCCCGGGAGCTGACAAACCCGCCAAACAGAGCCAGGAAACTCAAGAAAAACCAATCCCTAGACCTAAAGCCCCAGTCCCTAAACCCTATACTATATAATCTAAACCATGATCCCTAAACCCTGAAACCGAAACCCCTAAATCCTCAAAACCAGGAACGTTGAACAAAAGCTCTCCGAACATGTCAACTAGACAAGAAAAACCCGACATAGGCAACCCTAAACCCTGAATCCTAAGCCGGCGGAGTTTTGCTCGATGAAACGTCGAGCAAGCCGAGCTGCACAGCGCCCGGACTCCAGCTCGAAGACAGCCTCAAAACAACACAGTATCGGGGTTCCTTTAAGTGGTGACGAGAAGGGCCACCACAGGGTGCGGGGCTCTGAGTTTAGGGCTTGAGGCTTACGGGTTCGGGTGCGGGCTTGGGGTTGTAGGCTTTTGGTGATTTGTATTTGGATTTTGGCGTTGAGGGCGTTCGGTTTAGGGTCACGAACCTTAACTTGGAAAGTCAAGAACTGTTCAAAGCGCTGTAGGAGAGGTGTCGCCCCCTCTGATGGCACTGGGCTGCCGCAGCGAAGGAAAGGAGTTTATTGATCAAGTGGTAATCTTTGTGGGCCTTCAAGCAGCCTAAACCGCTGCAGCAGCAGTCTCCAAACCCCAAACCCTAAGCTCCGAGAACCCTGTAGATCCCCGAATTTGGAATGAGCCTCTGGGCTGAAACCCCCTTCAAGGGCTGCCGAGAGTCCCAGGACTTGTCCAACCCGGCGCTCAAGAAGTAGTCGCCTCCGGGAATAGGGTTTTGCTTCCGCTGTAGGGCTTTGGGCTTTAAAGTATCGGGCCCGACGGGTTAGGGAGACCATCGGGGTGTTGTAGGGTTACTCGTACGGCTACTTATAATCGGGTCCTTGTAGGGCTGTTGTGTTTTCTTCTAGGGCTTCTGGATGGTTTTCAAAAAATGGGTGGTTCTAGAGTCTCTTGGCAGAGATAAATGAAGGATCACGCTTTGGGGTGCGAGGGTCCTTTGAGGGTTTCAGGATCTGAATGTTCAGGATGGTGGTTGACAGTTTACTATACCCCCCTTAGAACTATAATAAAATAATATTTTAAATATTCTCTTGGGTTTTATATGAACAAAAATTAAAAAATAATAATGATTCCTAAGGAGGCCATAGTTGAAGGTGTTGAAGTCCAGGGTTGAAGGCTTGGGGCCCGAGGCTTCGAAGACGAAGATGACTGCACTCAAGATGCCCAGACTGCCGGCGCGAACCTCCAAGCAGAGTGGGCATCTCCGGGTCTAGAGGCAAAGACTCTCCAACTTACGATCTCAAAACCATGCACTCATCAGGATGAAGATCGAAGGTCCCGAGAGACCTACAGTCTGATCCTAGATCCCGTGCCGCCAGCAATCCAGAGCCCTAATCGCACAACCATCGACCCAAACCCGAAACCTCTTTTCTGTGAACCTGCCCGCGGCACGAACCCCCGAGCCCGAGCCACGAGCCTAGAGGATGAATGGAGATATCGCTCACCTGTGTCGTGGCAGCTTATGGAGTTTCGGCATTGGTAACTCACCCAGAGACTGCAAAAACCCCTCAAGTACGGAATATACCTTAAATCTTATTTGGGTTCCTACTATAGGTGAAGGTATATTCCTTGATTAAGAGGTTTTGGAGTCTCTGGGCGATTCTTGGACCCTGTCACGCACGACAACCAGAACACCTATTCTTGGTAGCTTGGGCTCAAAAATTGACATCTCATGCTGTGCTGTTAAGAGCTTGGTGAAGCATGGATGTTCGGGATCTGTGGTGGCTATAGGCCTAGGTAGGGCCCTGGCTTTGAAGTACAGGATCTGGGGTGTACGGCTCAACTTTCGAACTTTAGGGCGCATAGGGTAAGTGTAGCTCAGCTTGAGCTTAGGCTTGAAGACGACTTGACCCAGCGAAGGCAGCATGGACCCACATCCCAAACTTCAAACCCGACGCCGCAAACTTCGAACCTTAGACCTGAAACCCTACTTGCCCTGCTTGTCAAACCCTAAACCCACTAATCTAAACACCGGCGGCCTCCCCGGCATGCTTCCGAATCGTGTGGCTGCACGTGTACCTCTTTGGCGGCTGCATGCAACAAAAAGAGGGCTAGGCTCAGCTAAGGTTCCGAGACGCTACAGTGTAGAATTCAATTCATTCAGGTCCCTAATGCCTGAACGCCGAACCTGTTGGAGGAAACGGTTTTAGCCCAAGAGCGACCCTTCTGTGCCAAGAAAGCTGAAAATGTTTTCTTCCCTCCACCAACCTCCGAGAAAACCTGTAAAGTAGAAGAACATCGAAATCTGTGCGAGGAATACGTCGTTATGTTGTGCTGTACTGCTTGCTGCACCACGACAACGCTCAATCGCTCATGGAAATTGCCCACGAATACCGAAAGCGCAAGACCTGAAACCCAAAACTCCTCAGCCCAAACCGCCAAACGCTGATTAAGAAACCTTGGGCCTTCATTAGGGTTCCTTCCATGAATCCTATTATTGGGGTTATAGGCCCAGGGTTTCTTAATCAGGTTCCTACATTAAGCTCCCAAAGCCCTCAACGACAGCTTTGAATTCCCGAGCTCCTGAAAAGTCTGAGTCTGAGGTATAGACGGGCCGGTCCATTCCGCGCTCGAGGTCCACACCTGCGTCCACACCCTGAGACTAAACCCTCAATGACTCAACCTCAAATGAACACCCAAATCCTGAACCGCCTGAACCCCTAATCTGCAAAACTTTCACCCACAGAGTTTAGGATTGCCTGGAAGCCGCCGGAGCCCAAAACAAGAAATCCAAAAGAGCCCTGCCTTCAGACGCGCACCCGAGACCGAAACTGCTGAAACCCCGAAAACATCCCGAGTCGGGCCTTGACAGTGGCGTCCTGAGAAGCAGAAAGCACCACGTCCTGGGATGGGAATCGGAGTCCAGTCTGACGCGTCATGCCGAAAGCCGGAGTCTCCAATTTCCTGTCGGCTTTGGGTTTTTGAGCAACAAAAATTACAGCAGGTTATTGCGGTAGCTGTTTTTATGGCTTCGAGGTGCAGTCCATGCAGCCAGCGCAGAACAAAGGATTCAGGGTTTGGGGGTTGAATACAGAGATGAAGCCTCTGGTCTTCGGATACCCGAGGTCTTCAATGTCCCTCAAGGCGCATAGCTGAGGCCACCACCTTCGTCGGGTGCAAGGCCACGGCCGTGATCTGGAGGCAGCTTCAGTTCAGGAGGGTCTACGGTTTAGGGTTTAGGTAGGGTTTAGGGTTGGGAACCAAGGAAACCCCGAAGCCCTAAACGCTGTACTCCCGCTAAAGCCCCAGACCCTGCACTCCCACAGCCCCTAACACCAAACATCCTCATGCCTCAACCCTAGGCCCGGTTCAATATCAGGCACACCTTTCTAGCATCCAACCGCCGTAGCGGTGGTCTTGAAAGTGTGGGCGTTGGGCTCTTCACTCTGGATCTTCTTCTTAAGCCGATGACTAAAGACATCTACTGCCTGCGTGCCGGCTATTCATGAGAATACTGCTACCTGAAACTCTACACGAAACTCCTTAAACGCTGCAGAACCCTTGCAGAACCCCTTGTGACTCATGGAAGCTCTACTCGAAGACCCTTGAGCCCTAAACCCTACCCTAAACCCTACCCTAAACCCTAAACCCTAAACCCTCAAACGGGGGGCCTTCTTCGCGTGGCCCAGGAGCTTCTCTTGCATCTTCTCTTTCTCAGCATCGAAAACGATGACCTGTGGCACAAAAATGCGAAGAACGGCTTCGGGTGCTTACGAACCCTTATAGATCCCTTTAAAGGAACCCTTATAGAACCCTATAGATCCCCTTAAGGGTTCTACTGTAGAAGCTGGGGACGCTGGGCTAGGGTATAGGGTCTGGAGTGTGGGCCTTTTTTCCAAACATCCCAAAGCTGTGTACCAGTCGGATACAGATTTGGGCATAAGGGAAAATCCAAATCTCCATCAACATACTGAAAAATCAATGCCTCCACAAAGGCCAAGGCCACTCAAAACTTGTCGTTCACACTAAAGCACGGAGGACCACCCAAAGGCTCTAAGACCCCGAAGCCCGCCTGCGCATCCATGCCGCCCGTCACAACTCGCTTGGCATCGGAGCGGTGAATGTCGACGCATGTGATTCCCGGCCTGATGGATTCAGGTCTGAGGGCTGAGGATGTGGGGCTAGGAATGGGGCTACTGGTTTAGGAAGAACTTTTGATTTTGAGCTCGTTTTCTCTGGTGTCTTCCTGAAGAAACCTTCAGCTGAAGAAACCATACTGAACTTGGGACCCTAGCCAAAATTACAATTCTAGCTAGTTCCTAAGGATTACAGTCACAGAAAACTAAGACTTTTTTCAAGGTACCCCTAGGGAAAGCCCACATAGCTGAGCCCGCTGACGCGGTGGACTTGTGGATCGGATGGGAACCGACCTCGACGGACACTGCTTCCCAGGTTCGGGCGACGTTCGGGTGGGGTTTAGAGTTTTGTGGCTTTGGGGGGCCGAACATACACTGACCCACACGCAGCAGGAGCCCTATGTACACTCACCATGATCCCCGATATACTCTACCTTTTGTAGGTGTTGGGCCATTAGTTTATCCATGCTTGGTGGTTTACTTAGAGGATCATGGGACTTAGCAAGCAAGGTTATAAGTACCCAAATAGTATAGTTACCTTACTTATAGCCCTAGTTACTAAAGTAGGGGTAGTTTACCCTAAACCCTCAACCCTAAATCCTAAACCCTAAACCCTGGTTTGGTGGCTTAGGGGAGGGGTAGCTGGGTCTTGCGGTGTTAGGTTCTCAAGGACTGCCTGGACCCTACGGAGCCTACGCGCCTTAGGGCTCCTCATTATGATTTCCTTATATAAGTCCTTAAAAAGGTAGGTTCTTCAGGGTTAAGGTAAACCTTAAACCCACACCCTAAACCCTAAACCCTAAACCCTGTAGGCTACGTAGGGTTAAGGTGAGGGATGAGTGGGGACAAGGCTCGGCTCCGCACTTGTGTGCTTGGGGTCAAAGGCTCCAGAGTGCTCCAAGGAGGGTTTAGGGGTTTAGGGTTTAGGGTTTTTTTTGTCAATGCCATGCGCGCATGTACGATGCACGCTTTGGCGCCTGCCCTGCCGGGTCTTGCAGGTTTTTGAGGGTTTTACGTAGTATAACATACTGNTTTATGCAAGTGTTGGTCCGTAAGGGTCAGTGCGTCGAGGCCATAACAGAGAGTAGGGACGAACGTAGTACGGAATACGTAGAGCTTGTGCTTTAGGGAACGTCTGCTATTCCATACTAGCCTGAGCTTTTTATATGCTTCCTCTGCAAGTGCAGCTCTGGGTCTGAAGGCTATGTCGAAAGGCTGTTCCCAAGAGATCATGCTGCCCAGATATTTTATATGCGTTGTGGTCGGCATCGCGGTGCCATCTCTAAAGGTCAAGGAGCTGGTTGTCTCCGAGTCTTTCACCAAGAGTTCTGTTTTAGTCGAATTGAGGGACATACCATACTCTGCCGCTCCGGACTCTAACGCAGCGAGAAACTGCTGCATCTGCGTTGTGGTCAGGGCCAGTAAAAGTGTATCGTCCGCATATTCGACGTCATAGATTGGCCTGCCCTCCGACCAGGTATTAAATGGGGTGCCTTGGGATCTGAGTGTCTGATCCATGTCGTGGAGTATGACCGACAGAACTATGATAAAGAGATACGGGCTGAGCGGGCACCCTTGTCTNTACTAACCTAAGCTTTTTATATGCTTCCTCTGCAAGTGCAGCTCTGTGTCTGAAGGCTATGTCGAAAGGCTGTTCCCAAGAGATCATGCTGCCCAGATATTTTATATGCGTTGTGGTCGACACCGCGGTGCCATCTCTAAAGGTCAAGGAGCTGGTTGTCTCCGAGTCTTTCACCAAGAGTTCTGTTTTAGTCGAATTGAGGGACATACCATACTCTGCCGCTCCGGACTCTAACGCAGNCCAAGAGTTCTGTTTTAGTCGAATTGAGGGACATACCATACTCTGCCGCTCCGGACTCTAACGCAGCGAGAAACTGCTGCATCTGCGTTGTGGTCAGGGCCAGTAAAAGTGTATCGTCCTCATATTCGACGTCATAGATTGGTCTGCCCTCCGACCAGGTATTAAATGGGGTGCCTTGGGATCTGAGTGTCTGATCCATGTCGTGGAGTATGACCGACAGAACTATGATAAAGAGATACNATTAAATGGGGTGCCTTGGGATCTGAGTGTCTGATCCATGTCGTGGAGTATGACCGACAGAACTATGATAAAGAGATACGGGCTGAGCGGGCACCCTTGTCTAATCCCTGCAGCTACTGTGCCCTGCGCTGTGGTCGAGTCGAAACCCTGTACGCTAAAAGTCGGCTTGGAATACAGTGACGAAATTGCAGCCTCTGCGTTAGTCGAGATACCAAAGCGTTGAAGGGCCTGCATCATACGTTTGTGGTCTACGGAATCGAATGCCTGCTTCCAGTCGAGGAACAGAAGTTGAGAGTTGTGGTCCGTCATTCTGCTCCATTCCATAAAGCGTCTGAGTAAAAAGAGCGGCTGTTGAGTTCCTCGTCGGGGTCGGAAGCCGTATTGCGTTCTTCGAATGCGTTCCTCGCAGTAAGTGGCAAGTCTGGCCTGTATTAGGGAAGCGTAAATTTTATAGAACCCGTTGAGGAGAGAGATGGGTCTATATGAGGAGGGGTCCGCGTCGTCTCCTTTGCCCTTGTAAATACTTACTACCTTCGCCTGCAGCCAGGTATCCGGGATTGTTCCGTTATTCCAAGCTTCGTTGAAGATATCTAAGAGTTGTAGTTCGCCGTACTCGTCCAAAAGGAGTATGACTTCATTTTGGAGTCCGTCTGGGCCAGGTNGCCAGGTATCCGGGATTGTTCCGTTATTCCAAGCTTCGTTGAAGATATCTAAGAGTTGTAGTTCGCCGTACTCGTCCAAAAGGAGTATGACTTCATTTTGGAGTCCGTCTGGGCCAGGTGCTTTGTCCGTCTTGAGTTTTCTGAGGGCGGTTTGGAGCTCTTCAATGGAGAAGTTGTGATCCTCAGGGTGTTGGGGATGGATTTGAGGCCGGGGGCCAGTAGGGTCCTCGAGAGNTATTTTGGAGGTGATCTCTCATAGCCTCGTGCGTTTTGGTCCAGGGGACAGGTTTTCCTTGTACAACCAGGTGGCGCCGAACGCCTCTGAAGCCCTTTTTTTGATTCCGTATGGCATTCCAAACTCCTTTCGTCATTGCCTCGGGGTCTGCCTCCAGTTGTCGATGCACCCAATCTACGCGGTCCTTCCTTGCCTGCCTCTTGGCTTTGTTGCGCAAGTGTTTCGCCTGGGGNGCATTCCAAACTCCTTTCGTCATTGCCTCGGGGTCTGCCTCCAGTTGTCGATGCACCCAATCTACGCGGTCCTTCCTTGCCTGCCTCTTGGCTTTGTTGCGCAAGTGTTTCGCCTGGGGAAGTTCTTGTGCTTTTGCGGCGGTGGCTTCTTCCAGTGATTGTAGAGTAGCGTCTGTGATCCAGGGAGTGCGTGCTTTTCTGGCCTTTGCCTGGAAAACCTTACGTGCGGCGTTGTGCATGGCATTGACGAAGTGGTCTGGGTTGAGGGAGTCTGGGGCTTCGCGTTGTGGTCGAGCAGGGGGGAGAAGTGTCCTCCCGCCGGCTCGTGTTCGGGTGTTTTTGCCTCGCTCGGCTAAGGTGTCGGCTTTTTCGTTTCCCTCGTGTCCTGCGTGTCCCTTGACCCACTGAAACCGAACTTTATANAGAAGTGTCCTCCCGCCGGCTCGTGTTCGGGTGTTTTTGCCTCGCTCGGCTAAGGTGTCGGCTTTTTCGTTTCCCTCGTGTCCTGCGTGTCCCTTGACCCACTGAAACCGAACTTTATAGGTGAACGAGGATAACATGGATTTGATGTATCCCACAAGCTGCTTGTGGCGCTGTGGTCTCCACCTGCCGGTGAGGACGTTGATGGACCAAAGACTGTCTGTGTGTATGTGCGGTGTGTAAGGGTGTTCTTTGGCGTGCAACAGGGCCTCCGCGATTGCTGTGAGTTCTCCAGTGTTGTTGGAGCCAACTTCGGCTCCCATGTAGTCCGGTGCGTTGTGATCTGTGATAACAGGACCTGAANGCGTGCAACAGGGCCTCCGCGATTGCTGTGAGTTCTCCAGTGTTGTTGGAGCCAACTTCGGCTCCCATGTAGTCCGGTGCGTTGTGATCTGTGATAACAGGACCTGAAGCCTCTACCCATAAACCCTCTGTGGAGTGACACCATCCCCAACCGGCCAGAGTGTGTTTAGTGCAGTTACCTCGAGAACCCGAACCATCTGTGAAATACTTAACCCTGGCGTTGTGATCCGTGGCAGGGGTAGGGGGCTCTTGTTCTGGAAACAGCAAGTCCTGAAGAGCTGCGTTAAAGGCATCTTTTGGGGCATCGTCAAGGTTACCTATGTGGAGCTTTAGGGAACCTGGGGGCTTGCGTGGTCTGGCAGCGAGTCGTACCTGTAGGGTNGTGTCCCTTGACCCACTGAAACCGAACTTTATAAGTGAACGAGGATATGATGGATTTGATGTATCCCACTAGCTGCTTGTGGCGCTGTGGTCTCCACCTGCCGGTGAGGACGTTGATGGGCCAAAGACTGTCTGTGTGTATGTGCGGTGTGTACTGGTGTTCTTTGGCGTGCAACAGGGCCTCCGCGATTGCTGTGAGTTCTCCAGTGTTGTTGGAGCCAACTTCGGCTCCCATGTAGT
>BGNK01003427.1:626-73599 GCA_003297005.1 Symbiodinium sp. clade A Y106 | reverse complement strand
AGCGGGTTTGGGCTCCCCGCCCGGCCCCCCAAACCAGCTAAACCATCTAAACCTTCCCCCAGCAGACCCAGAGCAACACATTATACAGAAAGGTTTCTCTTACATATATATATATATATATGTGTGTACCAAGTGTACTTCTAAATATGCAGAGAATTTCCACTGTAACATATATCTTTGTGTATATAAGTATATGGCACGTATATAACTTCATGACCAACAAAAGAGATAGAGAGAGTATCCATATTATATATATAATCAGTATGATACTCGAAGCGACCTTGCTCAGCTTAGAAAAATGGCAATATAATATGATAGTTCGTAGTAGCAATAGTAGCAGTGGCAATAGCAGTAGCAGTAGTGTAGTAGCAGTAGTAGTAGTAGGAGGAGGAGGAGTAGTAGGAGTAGTCGTCGTGGTAGATTTTTTGCGAGGGTTCGTAAATAAGAATAGAGTATATATACATACATATATATATATATGTGATGTGTACCAAGTGTACATCTAAATATGCAGAGAATTTTCCACTGTAACATATATCTTTGTGTATATAAGTATATGGCACGTATATAACTTCATGAACAACAAAAGAGATAGAGAGAGTATCCATAGTATATATATATAATCAGTATGATGCTCGAAGCGACCTTGCTCAGCTTAGAAAAATGGCAATATAGTATGATATAATAACACATCATATAATGCGATATATTGCAATATAATACAGTATATTATGGTATAATATAAGGTGATACAATATAATGTAAGATGATACTATATACGAAAATATACTAAAAAGGTTGATACAAATTTTTAAATTCTATATAACAACTATAATATATAAAAATTTATAGTACAGTATAGTATAGTATAGTATAGGAGTAGTAGGAGTTGTAGTAGCAGTAGGGTACCCCTTGAGTAAGGTCTTATTTTTGTTTGATCCATTTTTTCTTTTTGATCCCTTTTTATTTTCTTTTTGATCCTTTTTTATTTTTTTGATCCCTATCGCCACAGAAACGAAGCGGGGATCTCCCAACCACCCGACTGCCATAGCTTCAGCTGCAGGCACAGTATGAAGCGTGCCGACAAGGACAAGAAAAGCCCAGTCATCAATCCGAAGAAGGCCGCAACGACGACGTCGCCAGGAATGGAAGTGCCACTTCCTGAAAGGATCCCCACAAAGCTCAAGATCTTCCGTTGCTGCAGAACTCTGCAGGGACTCCAAACTTCTACCGGGGACTCCTGGCTTGGCCTGTGCCGTGCACGAAATCTCTTCAAGTAGATTTCCTACGTAAGCTCATGTAGGTGCTGCGAATACTGACACAAGCAGAGAGTCTGTATGTCAGAGGGCACAGCAGGTCCAACCCTAGCACCAGGAACTGCAGATGAAGCAGCCACGGCAACGCCTCAGCCAAAACTGGAAATTTGAACTAACCAGTACCCGGATCGACGTCCGTTGCAAAGCGAATGCAGCTCCTGAAATGCTCGATGCACGCCTTGCGTCCAGCTTACATCCTACACAAACAACATGAGGTGGGAGGCCTCATGACCTGAAACCAGAAAACCGCCAGGTGCTAAGAACCGCGAGATACCGCGAGCTGTCTTCTGCCATGACACGAAGGCCACCACGACCGAAACCGAGCGCAGCGGTCTAGGGCAAAAGGCAGCCAGGCCGGGCAGCACCGACCACAGCAGGAACCTTCCAGGCCCGGAAGGGAAGCATCACAAGCACAGGCATAGAAGAGGCCCCCATAGGGCCTCGAAGCAACAGACACCTTGAACCATGCAGAAGGACTTGCAGGGGCGAGTGGCGGATAAGATCCCAGCACGGCGACGGAGCTCAGCGAGAGGCCGAGGCACAGCATCGAAGCAAGCGCAATGGACCCTGCAAGGCAGTCCACAAGTGCAGACAATTCAGACAGCTAGTTCCACAAAGCATTGAGCGTTTCAATAAGCTGTACTACATCGTCACCACCTGCTGCAGAAGGCTCACTGAAACTGTATACGATTGAGCTGACTAGCAAAGCCTTCTGGCAAGTCTTGTGGCACCTGCAGAAGCCCAGGCCTGGCCTTCTTCGATGAGAGACTCGTCTCGGCCCAGGAGTTTCAGGCAACCTGCGCACCGAGCACGGGGCACTTCAAAGCTCTCTCGTCGCAGCTCCGCACCGAGAAAGGCGGCCAGCGCTGGGGGTACGAAAAGCCTTGGCTCGGATCAAGAGGCTATAGGCTCTCAGCGGCCTACTTTACACTAGGTCAACACCTATACTACAAGTGCAAGTCTTAAGTAGAGAAGAATGTTTTCTCACACACCTTTGTTGCTTGTTTCTTCGAAGGTGTTCGTGCCTCCTTCTACTCTATAGGCTTGATTTTGCAAGAACGTTCGCAAGAACTTGCCCAAAACTCTGCAACCCCGTTTTGCATAGAAGCCAATGTAGCAGAATGCCCTGTCTTTAGCATTTAATGCCGTAAAACGATGGGACCAGCATGCAAGCACAAGCAAAGTGACTCTGCATTACCAATACCGTAGTCCGACGCTACTCCGAACTAGTATTGCGTGTTCTGGTCCACTCAGCGTGTGCTGTTGAACAGTCTCACGTCAGCAGCAGAATCTCCTATTCGGTGCTACAATGCCACATTGCCGCACTTCCGTGGTACAACAAACACATGTTAGCAGCGCCTGCCCTCTTTAGGGCATCTCCTTCTGAAAACCTCCAGGCGATGAACACGTCTCTGCTTGCGGCGCTGCTCACAAAATGGTTGGCCGGGGCACAGCGGAGCGAGCTCCGGGTGTCCCGAGCCGGCGAGCGCCGCCGGCGTGAAGGCGACCTCATTTCGTGGATTTTGGCTTTGGACATGACGGTGGGCACGGCCATGATGATGACCATGGTCGTCATCGGCGTCATCATCATCATGATTAGGATACTGAATACCGTCATCGTCGCCATCACATCATCTTCGTCAGGACCTCCGCATGATTCAGCGTCCTGAACATCGTCGTCGTAGTATCTCGTGAACGACATTACCACCATCCTCATCTCAACTAGGGCAACGCCCACATACGCCCACATCATCACCACGTCCTGACAATCCTCAATCATCATCATCACCAGCACCATCATCATCAACAGCAGCAGCGGCATCATTACTCCTATCAGTCATCATGGTCGCTTCAGGTGGAAATCATATTTGTTTGAGAGGGAAGTTGAAAAACTGGGGCCTAATGCGACTCTGTACCTCACGGACTTGCTTCGTCTTTGCTCTACTGCATGATCTGAATCAGTTCGGGCTTGGGGAACTTCTCCTGTCCGCAGATGACTTCATGCTCTTGCTGCTAGAGACACCGGAATCAACAGAGTTCCTAGCAGGGGCCACAACGGCACAACAACCCGAAATTCCAATGCTGCTTGTCCGAATTTGACTGCGGCGCTTTTCCATCGACGAAACAACACATCTCCCAGCTGACGAAGGACTGGCACGCGTGTCTGTCGGACCTGATACGCCCGCGCTTAAAGACAGTCTTCGCGCACTTCTCGCCTGCTGAATTCCTTGCGCAAGTTTATGGTGTGCAGAAACCAAATTACAACAACTTGCATGTAGTGCGCCAGTTGATGCGAGATCGTTGTCTTGATGCCGAGAGCCTCATGGAACACCGGCTGGAACCTTGCTTGGTGCTGTGCGGAACCATATCCAAAAAGAAACAGTTCCAATTCTTATTCTGTCCGATTACCTGGAGCCCTAAAGCAAGAGTCGACAGTCATTTTTGGATTGCATCGGGAGCAACTTGACCAGCAGCCAGGCCGAGACGTTCATGGCTGTGGGGATCATGGACCAAGGCCCCAGGTCGAAGCGGACGGCGTGGTACCACACCAAGGATCCCGACATCTCCACGAAGCCCATGCCGATCTGCGTGCTTTTGTAAGCGAGGCCCAGGAAGGACTCTTTCACCTCGCTGGCGGGATGCCCTTCAAGGAGCTTCCTCAAAGTGCAGAAGGCGGCCAGGCACAGGCAGCCGAAGGTGAGGCCCGAGAAAATGCACTGCCCCTTCACGACGCGCGACCACTGCAGGCCGTAGCCGCAAGCAGAACGCAGTGCATCGCCACCAAAGGCCAGGGTCATGATCACATAGTAGGCCGTAAGACCGACCGCCCCAGTGGAATCCTCAAGGAAGTGCGCGATGGCACCCAGACCATAAGCCATGGCTGTCCCAATGTAGAAAATGGCGAAGCTGTCTCTCACCACCTCATGGAAAGGACCCACAGGATCGCAAGACACGCAAGTTTAGCCTTTCACATCGTGCGCGGTATCGTGACGCTCATGCAGCAAAGGGCTAATCATGGACCGGCCACAAAGTGACTCGAAAGGACAAAAAGCGTAGCAGTCAAAGCCAGCAGAAGATCCTGCGCCCAGCCGCCAGCCTCAGTATCAACACTTTAGCGCAGGTGCGCATTCCAAAAGATCCGTCCAAACAGGCTTGATGCATCTTGATGCCTTGTCATTGAGATCCCCATCAAAGTCGTCATCAAGCTCATAAACATAGCTCATGGACAAGCCAACCATGGTCACCAGCAGTGCTGTCCTGAGTCATTCTACGGGTAAGCCCCACTTGCCCACAGCTTCTGAAGGTCTGCAATACACTTTCTCCAGCCGACCTGTTGCAAAAGCAAAAAGTCATAGCTCATTCCAAGGCTAGTGTCATTGTCACTGCACCCTTCACAATGGAGTACCAGATGGGCTCCCAGTACGTAAGCAGAAGTGTGCTTGCACGCCGCAGCATCTTCTGCCTTTCTGCCGGCTGCTCTTGCAGAAGTGGCTGACCCGACGCCATCTTTGGGACGAGGGCAGAGCTCTGAGCACAGTGGAACGTAGTAGAGCACCGGTTGGAGGTGTGCCGTGCTGGTTGCCGTAGCGTAGCATCGCCAACTGACTGCTGAGCATGGAGGGATGTCAGGTTCACATGTTTATACAAGCCGAAGGCAGCTCTCAGACAGCGACAGCATCACCAGGCATGAGGACAAAGTAGGGATTACAACGTTACTGTTCAGTCTTTTCCTGATGTGTCTTGTGACCGCGGCTGTGCGACTGCGATTCGTGATCTCCGACATAAGTGCAGTGGACACTCTGCTTACCATCCCTTTCTGGGCCACCGTGCAAGCGCGCCCGTTGCTGCAGCCGCAAACAGCGATGAAAGAAAGGCCAGAAAGAGCTTCCTGGGTGCCGGCGAAGTCAGCATTAAGGATTGCACTTACTTATCTCCAGCAGAAATCTGGGTTCTAGGTCAGACGTGCATCACTCTTCAGCCATAATTCGGGTTCCTTGTGCGGAATCAGGGAACCTGTCTGATACGAAAGGTCTCACAGCTTCGGCAAGCGCAAGCGTCAGTGCCGCTTTGAAGATGGCCCCTGCGCACGCCGTGCCGCGCCTGACGAGCCTCAGAGCCGGTGATAGACATCAATAATCGAAAGGAAATTCTACATTTGCAGACACACATTGTAGACAGAGAAAGACAGAAAGCTAGCTTAGAGACGGATCCACATTTGCATTATGGCCTTGCCGGCACGGCTGTGATAATGCAGGTTTGGCCCGTCTCCGCATCTCCAAACACACTCCCAGCCCAGGTGCAAGCTCGAGAGCACAACGATCGCGACAGCCACGTGCATTTTCCTGCAATCTCATTAACGCAAAGGAGCTACTACTGCGCTCTAATCTCTAAGGGTGCCACCTGCAAGTCCAGCTTGCTCAGAACTTCGTTCCCTCGCCCAGGAAAACTACGGACAGGCAGGCTCTCCTTGCCAGATCTGCCGAGTATTCCACAAAGAAAGTGCCACCAACATCGAAGAACACTGCGGAATCTGACACATCATCGCCTGTCACAGGGTCTCAAATCGGTACCGTGGCTTGCGAAGGACCACACGGAAGCCGTTCACCGGAAGCCAACCCATTTTGATCTCAAGTTATGAGGCCATGAGGCCTTGCCTTGTCTACTGTCTTACGCCTGAAGGATACAATGCAGTAGATTGCAATCTCGCAGATAGTTTTGCTGGACCTCAAGCACTCTTCTTGCGCACATCCATGTCCCTGCCTGTAGGCCGCCCATCACCAAGCTTCTTTGCAAGGCCATGTGCAAAGTCGTTGACAGTGTCACCATACCTGCCGGCCACTGACGGCTCGATCCGAGTGACTCTGCACCACTGGGTCCCAAACATCAACAGTTCGCTCGAATGCCTCTGAACAGATCGGAAATCCAGATGCTCAATGTTATCTCGCCAGGTGTGGTAGACCCAGCCATTCGTCAGAACGGCGAAGTCAGCTCCTGCAGGGTGTGTCACGCGCTTAGACCGGGAAGAGATGGCGAGGAGCGCCGACTTCTTGCTGTCTCGAGTATGGACGGCAGGCCCTTAACCTTAGACCTTCAGCAACGCTAGCACAGCCTGACTTTCAGCAGACATGCACGTGCAAAAGGTCCTGGAATGCCTCCGAAGTCCCGATATATTCGATAGTCGGTCTCTCCGGGAACGATGCCTGAAAATTGCTGTAGAACAGACACGAAGGCAGCAAAAGAAGGTTGTCCTAAACGGAGTCTCCGTGAACCTTTTCTGTTTCACAGCTTTGACACATCCGCCTGTCTGAAAGAGGACCTGCGAAATCGAAGATCCATAAGGCCGCCTCACCTCGGTCTCGTTCGACTTCCGGCTGCCGTTTCAAAATACAGTTACTACCACGGGTTCCTGTACCAAACAAGGGGATACTGTACCATGATGCGCTGTACAGCCAAAGTCGAAACTGCATACGACTGCAAGCTATTACCATTGCAACTATAATTCCCATCTAGTCCTCGTCAGAACAAGTCCGCTGCACTCTACAAGGATTCATCGAGCATGGCGATTGCCAAGCCGCCTGTTGACCATAGGCTTCCACGATCCAGCGATTTTCTGGACCCACCTGTCCAGGCTCAGAGATCCGCCGACCCTGCCCGTGGGCCCTTCCTTCAGCTGCCTCCCCCCACCCTCATCCGTCCCTTGTCTGTCCCTGGTCCCAGAAATCACAAGAACAACAGTAGCGCCTAAACCCACCTAAATCCTAAACCCTAATCCGAGCAAACGATGCAAACAGGAGTTACAAAGACATCATCGACGTCCCAAAGAGAATAGGGCCCGGCACCTGGAAGAGAAGTTCGCGACCGCCAGAGCCAGCGGATTCCTTCAAAGAGGGAGATGATAGGATTTGGACATGCCCTTTCTCGGACGCTTTCGCGGCCAGGGTGCGAGGTTGATCTGGGCGCAGAGCTCCGTGGCCCAAGGATGGGAAGTCACGAAGCCGTGCGCAGCGGGCAGGATGAATTCCTGGCGTGACATCAGGGAACCGTCTGTCTCAGCAAGCTCCTTGGCGTCTGCACGCTACATTCGCTACATGCATGCACAGGCTGCCACAGAAGCCTCACTCGGCACTGCACCATCCACAAACTATCTGCAGCACCGAGGCCAACTTGACGCAAGTCGGACAGCAGGGTTTGCCCCAGATATGGCTCCGCTATTATCATCGCTTGTTGGCCCACGGCCCACGGTCCTCGCCACCGTTGAAGTTGAAGACGACATCAACGTCAAGGGGGTCGTGCAGGAACAGCCGCAGCAGCTCGGTCATGATGGCGATCTCTGCATTCGCATCCGACGTTGCCACAGATCCAATGGCCGAGTCGAAGTGAGAAGATATCAGCAAAGCACAGGTCGAGTTTGGTCTCCGGCCACGGACCCGCGCGACCACATTCGTGAGATTTCGATAGGCCACAGTGAAGCCTCCAATGAAGTCTAAGAAGAAATGGCCGGAAGCAGACTGCGTCTCCAACGTCAGCCTTGACTCTCGGCCCTCGGCAGATTTCGCAATCCTCAAGAAAATTCAGAAGACAGAGCGCTCCACTGCAAAACACAAAGCCCTTGGGGACGGTTGCGGCTTGCGGTTTGACCTTGCCATAGGAACAATGCCCATCCATCCGAGAGTCTGCCGCAGGACTGCCTGAACGGCACAGACCTCGTTGCCACTCGCACCAACGTACTTGGGCCCGCAGGCTTCCAGCTCGTGTAGGACCTTGGTTTCCAGAATATGTCGTGGCAATTGTGAGTCGATTGTGTCGGGGGCTGGACGAAATTGCAGGCAACGTCTAAGCTTAGGCCGGCAACATCTCGTGTCCGGTCGGCGCTGAAGCCGTCTGAAAGTGGTGAGTCCGCCGGGACAATAAGGGGCACCTCGGCTGACATCGGAGCTGGAGCCTGACTTCTCAATCTCGTCGCGAAATCAATGTTTTGCTATTCCACTGCTCTTTTTGCATTCCTCTTTGAGACGGGTCGCAGCCCACTGCTCCGACAAGACAAAGGTCATCAAGACGCTGAAGGAGATCAGCGCCAGCCAGGACGTCAGCTGGTCACCTGCCCCTGGCTGAGAACCGCCTTCTGCACCTCAGCAGAGGAACGGCAAACAGAGCGACGAACACGACGCAAACGGAGCACTACGCAGGCGAAATGCCGGGCCTGCGTGGCAAACAGTGCGGCCCGGCATCTCCGTCGGCCCTTGAGCAGCCGCCTTGGAGAGTTGAACGCTTTCGCGTACGCCTGCTGCTCTCTGCGCCTGGGGCCGTACAGTCGTGCTGCTCGCCGAGCTGCACCTCTCGCCGCCGCGCCGCGGGAGCTTACACCCGGCGAGGCCGTGCGAGTCTTCATCGCTCGCAGGACTCGTGGAGCAGCGATGTGTGGGGATAGAATGTCACTGTTAGCTGTATGATGTTCCACTTTATGGCCGAGTTGGCCGCGGCTTCATTGCTTGGGTGCCAAGCCGACGGCGGCAGCAAATCAAAATCTCTACTGGCTAGAGTACAACTGGCTAGTCTGAGCGCAGCTTTTTGCTGAGAGGATTTCGCTAATCGGCCAGTGCGTGCCACTTGTCTGTTTGTTCTCGGTTCTCAGCTTGTCGATCTCTGGCATGAACTCATGACTGCTTCGGAAAGCTGATCGGAAGGGACTTGACAGAAGCGAGTGCATCAGCTGTTCTCATTATCCTTGGTACGGTTACAGCTGTGTCTGAGCGCACAGTGTGGCAGGCCCGTCTGCCTTCACAGACCGCAGAGGGAATTAACGTCACCACTCGGCCATCGATGAGAGCTCGCCTGGGCGACAAGCCCGTCCATTGCGTGTCGGCGTGTGCTGGGCATCGAGGCCGGGACCCTGGAAAGTCGGAGCTTTCCATCGCAAGGCTCCTTGCAACAAGAATGCTACATGTCCAACTTCGATGCCGGCTGCCATCATACCACCAGACAGTTGCAGATCTATGCTTCCAAGGTGCTGCACGTCAACCCGAAACCGAGGTCCTCGGCTTGAACGGAGGGGGTATGTAGCTAGAGCTGAGCCACTGAGTCGTAAGCCGAGGTCGAGCCCTCTGTTATTTTAGGCCAAGAACTATCACTATCCCTAAAAGCCCTAGACCTCGCTGTACGTGTACAGGAGGAATAACATGACAATCCGTTGTGGACAGTGCTGTGAATTCTCTTCCTACCAGGTTAATACATACGAAGGTTAATACATGCGAAGACGACTAAAACAACCACTCTCCTACTAAAAGGGCAACAGTGAAAGTGCACGAGTAGGATGAACAGAACAGATTGCAATACACTATACAGAGACGCCGTTTACACGGCCAGTTGGCCACCAGCTTCTCTTGTGGAACGGCGCCTCTCAAGCTTTCTCGGCTTGGACAGGGTCACTTCCGAACCCGCAACAATCGCAACAACCGAAACGATATGAGCTGTATGAGCGGAAGATGTTACGCACCAAGTCCGCATTGCCGCAAATGCAAACTTGATGCACTGGTGTCTTCATTAACACATTAATTAACATGCTTTGCCTACGTCCTAGAGACTCCCTGAGTAGCAACAGGTCCTCTCAACCTGCATCCCTTGGACTGTGTGCTCTCAAAGGCTCCACTCTGATCTTCCACATCCCAGAGCTCGAAGAAGCCATGTCCAGCCTTGATCTCTTCCGTGAAGCCTGGAGTCAAAGGTGATGTCTATGAATGTGGATCACCCGAAGGCTTTCTAGGCTCCCAGCTCAGTTGGATGATCTCCTATCGGCTCGAGCTGAGGCTCTATGGCTCGCTTCACATCCAAGCGATCTAAACTGCTTTCGACTCTGCAGGGAGTGGCGTCCTGCTCGGTAGCATTTCGATTGTTCGCTGGATGGCAGGCTTTCCTGATTGCACAGGAAGGCTCTGTCAACGAGGGAGTTACCTTCTGAGGCTCTCACACATCCAGCTCAGGCGCTTGTAGATCGTGCCTGGCAAAGTAGATGCTGTTAAGCGCATGGAGGGCTCGTAAGCACGGTTCCATTTACTTCATTTCTGCAACCTCAAGCTGGCACACAAGCAGCAAACAGGCAAGGCAGACGAGAAGGATATCATGGCTGCTTCCTTCGGGAAGTTGCCAAGCATGTCCTGCAAAGGGTCCATGACCCTGGAGCCCGCAAGTAACAACCAGAACAGCAGCAGCAGCCAAACCCACAGCAATCGCTGTGGTGGTGGTGGTGGTGGTGGTGGTGGCTTTGGTGGTTTTGGTGGTTTTGGTGGTGGTGGTTCTGGTGGTTCTGGTGGTATTGGTGGTTTTGGTGGTATTGGTGGTATTGGTGGTATTGGTGGTATTGGTGCACATGGTATTGGTGGTATCGGTGGTGGTATTGGGGGTGGTATTGGTGGTTTTGGTGGTATTGGTGGTATTGGTGATTTTGGTGGTGGTGGCGGTGGTGGTGTTGGTGGTGCTGGTGGTGGTGCTGGTGCTTGTGCTGGTGCTGGTGCTGGTGCTGGTGCTGGTGCTGGTGCTGGTGCTGGTGCTGGTGCTGGTGCTGGTGCTGGTGGTGGTCGACAACACTCGTCCTTTCGTTTTATCAGCTCGAACCAGGCCCGCGTAGTCTTTGGCACCGGTCGGAGTCTGCGTCAGGTTCTCAATCAGCTGATCTTTGCAGCTGGACTAATGCGACAGGATGCTCCTCCAGGGTGCAGCAGTACCCTGAGCTGAGGCAAACTACAAGTAAGGCCAGAAACAGGAACAACGCCATCGCCCTCGGGACTCGGGACCGGGAAGCTAGGGCCGACACCGATGAATTCCTCCACCTGCACCTCACCGAAAGGCTCCAGTGCTTTCACCAGGTCCTCCACAGTCCAACGCGGCCGTGAGGAGGACAGGACGTGTGGCCTCCCTCTGGGCTCAAAGACACGGTGTGTCCTCCGCGGTGCTGCGCTCGGAGGCCTTCAAGACTGTAACAGCAAGCCTTGGAGTTTACCGACTTCCTCCGACCTGCGCGCCGCGCCACTGCCGGCGAGGAACGGCGACGAAGGCAAGGCCTCCTGGAAGCCTCCGCAAGAGTGGAAAACATCCCATGAGGCCATGCCCCACGTCGGCTTGCCCCTCTGCTAAACTGCCGCAAACCGAGGTGCAAGTGTGCAGCAATGGCAGCTGCCAGCGCAGGCAAATCTGCAGCATAGTAGACCACATCCTGAAGCCAAACTGCAATACTACGGGGCGGCCCTGCGCACAACAGGCTCTTTTGCTCCAAACTCCTCCAAATACAAGCACTTCTCTCTCTGGCTAAGGCTATGACGTAGTACTGCATCACACTTACTGTGTCTACAAGCATGTTTGATCTGACAGTACGATATCAGTGGCATGACGAAATACACTGCCAGTCTGCTGGAACAACTTGCACTTCTAGAGATCCCACTGTGCTACAATGTCTCCCACTATTGCCGACACTAGTAGTACGAATCAGTGGGACTTGCACCTTCTGATGCGCACTACCACTACTTCCCAACAGGGTCGCAAGTACTTACCGATATGTTACAGGACTACAAGCAGCAAATAGCCCAGAATAGCCCAGAGTTTTTCTGACAGTACTAGCAACACCCCACGAACTAGAAAGCACTGGCGATGAATCGAGACCTGCTAGTGGTTGTCGTGTAGAGGCACTGATTCTGCTGTGTTTGTTTGGCATTGCTGTGACGCAAATTTGTTCAGGGCAAACCCGTCGTGACAGGGTGCAGCTGCAACAACTCGCTCGAAGCGCTCGGTCGGCTCCCGGCCTGCGCAGGCGTACTATGCTGGGGGTTGCCGATGTTCAGAGCAAGCCTGAGTATAAGGCATCACACCTATTCTCATAGTGGCCACGATTCCTCAGACAGGCTTAACTGTGCTAGACCCCATTCCGTAGTTTGTGTATGAATGCTTCTGACGATGATGGCCACGACGAGGGTGAAACAGGGTGTTTGAGAGGTGATCAAAATGTTGATGACTAGTGATGCAAAAGGAGTGAGCAACCAATTATTGTGGATAGCGAAGGAAGAGAAACAGCAACCTCATCGCCGCCGCAACCAAAACCATTACGAGCAGCCTAACATCATCGCCGCCCTCGATCTGCATGATCGATACCGAAGCGGTCCAGGTTTACCAGGCTTACTCGCAGTAACAGTGAAACGTCCCGCTTTCTTTCGTGGACGAGCTCAAAAGCAGCTAGCGATAAAAGTCCTCCGACAAATCTCAGCCTCGGAGGAAGTCCAGCCAGTCCAAATGCCAAACCTCGGCTGGCTGAGCGTTTTCAGGGGTCGGATGTTTTTAGTCTCAATGCAGCCAGAGACTCAACGAAATGCAGTGCGAACCATCTTCTGTGGGCCTTCTATCGCCAGATCAGGTCTCGTCAAGAAACAGAAGCCAAGCTTGCTTCTTCTGCAAGACCCATCACCCCGTCACTTTTCTGCCTTTCAGCATATTCGGAATGCAAGCAACTGTTTAGATGTATACATAAGATTCTCAAGATGTTCGTGTACGTATGTATGCGTTTATGTATAAATATATATATATATATACACATGTATCCCTCTTTCTCACCCAGAGACTAACAACGGCTTTGAGGCTAAACTTGCACGATGCCTCTCCAGTCTCCAATCCGAGTGGCTTCAGCATTGATCAGTCTGTTTCGCATAACATTGTCCCGCCTCAGATGGCGAAACGCTGCCAAGCCCTGCGATGCTGGCTATACGTTGCACAGTTCGCAAGGGACTCCGGACAGAGGTGGCTGTGTATGCCGAGCAACAGACTCGACAGCAGCAACGGTGGGATGAGACGATCCTTGTCCTGCCGCGCACTCTCTGTATCCCTATGTCCTCTGTCCTGAAAGGTGCATCCTGCTTGTTGCTCCTCGGCCACCTCCACCGCACCCTCATTGGGACCGAAGTCCTCAGCAGAAGGCCGTCAAGCTTCGCTTGGACTTCTTGCTTTCGTCTTGAACCCTTTAGTATGACAGTATGTCACCTGGGTCAACTTTCGAAGGTCGAGATGCTGAAAGAACCACGGAGGCAGCACAACATCGCGCCAAGACTATTCCCAGAAGCCCCACACCTGCCAGCTGCAGCTTAGGGCATCTCATGTCATGTCGCGATTGGAAATCAGACCTTGGACCCCTTATCATGTCGGCTTTCTGCGAAGTTGTTCTTTTTCTGTTCAGCTCCCGCCTGAGCCAAGCTCCAACACTCTGTGTCCGGCCAGTGCATCGCATCTCTGCGCTGCCCAGATAGCCATGAGGATGCCACCATCCCACAGATGCCTCAAAGAGATGAGACACGGGCTTCTGCACCAGCGAACTCTGTTGCCTGTCACATACTGTGCAAGATAAACCTCAAAAAGATCTGACGGCTCGGTTTCAAGGCAGCAGAGACAAGTCCTGCTACGATAGTTCCTGGTGCCTCTGCACAGTGCGCTTTGCAGCTGAGGAGCCCTCCAAGCTTTCCCTCAGAGAAGGGCAGTTCTTCCACCTTCTCAGGGCCGTTTCTACGCTCTGCCCGCCCATGCGCCTCTGCCTGCGGATCAATGTAGCATTCCCGGCAACCGAGAACCAATTCTGGCAAAAGTTGTTGCAGTCAAGCCCGAAGTCGGGGATCATGACCGAACTTTCCAAGCCCCACTCGCCCACCTCAAACTGCTCAAGGCCTTTGGATGCAGGAATGTGGAAGCAACGCTTCCCATCCCTGGCACAGACTCCAGGCCACATCACAGGACCATCATGGGTGACTTAGGCCTCACAGAATTTCACAGACGATGCCAGATGTCCAATACCGAGCGACTCCTTCGTTTGAAGCTCGCAGAGGACCATCGCCCGCTCATCTGCAGGCGAACGAAGACAGTAAAATCCTTTGCAACACATACGGTAGGTCGGGCATGACAGCAAGTGTGACATTGACAAAGATGCTCCACTTGGAAACGCTCGGAGCCTCAGAGCTTACATGTCCTCACGGCCGTGGCTCCAAGGGGTCGCTTCCCTGCAGCGATCTTCGCTAGCTCCTCCGATGCCCAGCTCGACAAGTTCGAGCGGAGCTCAGTCACGTGAATTCCCCTTCGCGCGCTACCGGCTACAGGGCGCCTCATTCCCCGGCAGCCACGGAGGGCTGGCAGTGCGCTCCTGGGTCGAGGCCACGACGCAGCAGCAAGCAGCCAAGCAGCATCAGCGGGGCTGGCACACTCGGACATTCACCATCTGCGGACAAAGAGCAAGTCTCGAAAGCCTCAACCAAACAAAGGCTTGAACAAAGCCGAGCGAAGCACGCTCAAGGCGCTAAGCGCATGTGGAAGGCAAGCTCATCTACAAGCAGTACGACTGTCTTGTCTGCACGGCTTGGTGCCGGGCTTTCGGCACACGAAGCCAGATGCCCAGCCAGCAGCGAGACCAGCAGAAAGGAAGCTTCGGAATTGGTCATTCCGCTGCGCAAACCTTGGGATCGATATGGATCGACCCCTAATTGCACCCAAACATCCAGAACTCGCAAGGTGCGGCCGTGAAGCAGCTCTCGCACAGCGGAGCCAGCCTGCCATCTGCTTCGGCCCGTTGCAGCCGCCGCCCGGCTGCTTAAGCATGGTGGAGGTGGGGACCGCGGCGACCATGGGCTTGGGGCATGTATCATGATGCATCACATCTCAACGTATTGCAAGTCACATGCAATGCAGTTGCTTGGTTTACTTGTCTGCGTGGTTGCTGGAGTCAGCGTCAAGATGCATGACATGCAATAGCAGCAATAGCAACGGCTGGCCGACCCCTTCCCCCATTTTGCTGTTCAGCCCTCGACTCTGCCCACCTTCTAAACGTCGCTCACATGTAGTGATCGATCCGAAGCAAACTGAAGCCGTCCTGCACTGCCGTCGGCGGTATGTGGACCTGCCAAGCGTCGTCAAGGGCCGAGAGTCTCAGTCTGCGAGACTAAGCTGACAGCCTGTCCATGCCCAACACATGAACGAAGGGTGGTCGGAAGTTTGTTCGTCTCCAGTTACCGAAGAAAGAGCAGATGGCCTCGAATTCCTGCGGCACTCGCCGCCCGCGAACGTTCACCGGAACCTGCACCGTGCCAGAGCCAAGCAAGCCGCTGAGCTGAAGCTCTGCGTCAGCGGGCCGCCGCTGCAAGGCGCAATGCGCAAGCTGCCCTGCCTGAAGGTTGACGTAGATCCTCGCAGTGCGGTTGTGCAAATCCTGGTACCTGCCGGACCCAAGCAGGCGCCACTTCTTCAAACAGTAGTCTAAGCCAGAGTCTAAGCAGTGGGACACAGACATAGAATCGTGGGGGCACCTCGTCTCGCAGACTTTGATGGGAAGCACAAACACGGGTGATGCCAGCACCTGGCGACTCACATCAGGCGGACGGGCTCGCTTTGGACTTTCCTCCGCTTCTTAGATCAAGTTCGGTAGGCAGCAGACTGCAAGCTGCGTAAGCTGCCCTGCCTGAATGTCAAAGGTAGCTTCCAGAACCGTCACGTCCATCGGAGGGCTCATGGGGCCCATGAGCCGCCGGCTGAGTTCCTATGTCAGGCGCATAGACAACTGGTCGGTGACAGAAACTTGGGCCCTCATGTCAAGTTGAACCACCGCGCCTATCTGCTCGCGATGATTTCGGATGGTGAGGCCCGCACAACAGTTTCATTGCTGCAGTTTGTGTCGTTGAGCACACATGGAGCTTCCTTGGCAGTCTCCCGGCTTGAAGCCACAGGCAGAGGCCATTGGGCCATCCTAATGCTGGCCACTGGTCGGAGTTCATCAAGACCAACCGCACATGTCTGTGCAGACTGCTCAGGATGGGGGTGGGGCCGTGGTCGTCAAGCTGGTGGTTGTCGACGGCATGGCCTTTACGTTACTTGGCTTCGCTGCTCAGCAGAAGGCCTCAAACGTAGAAGTCGAGCAGCCGCGCCTCGCAGCAGGTCTCGTTGTCCAGCTCTGAGCAGGCATCTGGGTCGGCACACCTCCCAGGGTGCATACATCAGAAAAAACATGCGAGGTTGACCGCGGTGATAGGATCGCAGCTCCTGGAACGTAAAAACCTGGTGGCCTCGTGTTTTTAGCATCCTAGTCCTACTCGTAGGCATACTTTGACGCCGATCTGATGTCGAGCAAGTGCGGACTGGCTGGAAAATTGCACTGAACCCTTCAACCGGACGGCTCGAGTGGCAGCTGTCTTGTCCACTTCATTACGATGAGCGGAAAGGGCCGGCCGGCATCATCTTGGGCCTTCCGGTCACAATCTGTGAAACCGCACCGGTGGTAGAAGGCCCATGCTCCAGTGTTCTGTTCGTTCACGTCCAAGGTCAGCGACGTTCGTCCCGCTTTGGCAGCTTCCATGAGTAAGGTCCCTAAACCCTGGCCGCGGTGCGCTGCATCAACAAACAGTGCATCAATGCTGTCTCCCGTCATGACCATGAAGCCCATCGGCTTGTCTGTCGCATCAACAATGACATCTGGCTCAACATTTGGCAAAAACTTCGTCTTCACCTCCACGGCAATCTCAGCCAATGCCTTCTCGGAAAGGAAGCTGTGCGTTGCCCGGACAGAGGCATACCACAAGTCAAAAAGCAACGGCTCTTCGTCTCGCCGTGCTTTGCGGATCACATAAGTGCTTTCCATTGCCTTGACAGCCGAGCACTCGCAATTTTTGGGATGCTGCTGCCCAACTAATATGCTTTTGCCCATTCGACTTCCAATAGCCCTGGAATGTTATGCCCAACCTAAGTCCTGCGTAGTATCGACAGCACATTTTGTCACCCGTGCTTCTGAAGCTCCAAGCTTGGCGCGGAGGACAGATGAGATGCGAGCTCGGATCCTCCCTCCCCAGCTCACTTGTTGAACTGTTCAAAGGCTATAGATTCTTGCAGCTGCCGGTCTTTGCAGGCCCCCCCCCCCGTGCTCGGCCTGTACCAGGTCGCGTTGTCGATCAGCTGCCTCCCCTCTCCGCAGCTGAAGTTGTAGTCACCTTGATCCAGCCGAGTATCAGTTTGACAGTGCCAAACACAGGCACCCACCCTACATGTGCATGTCAGCTTGAAGCGCTTTGCTTCCGGGGCGCCGCAAGTTGCCGCCGCCGGGATCAGGACCGAACGGTTTCCCTGCCCACCGGCTTCGCATATCGAAACGCAGGTCAAAGCCGAGCAAGCTGTTCTTCTTGAGGGAAGGCGCTGCCTGGCCTCCACGATCTCTGGCCTGTCGATGAAGAGCCCCTCGTCCACCTCGGGGCCGGGGCAAGGGCTACGTCTTCGAGCCAAGGCGGGGCTGGGCTTCGCTGGGCTCCGCTGGGCTCAGGGCGACCAGGCGGAAATCTCCCCCAGCAGCAGGCAGAGGGTTGGCCTCCCCACCAGGATGGTGGCCCAAGTGGCCTCGAAGAACCGAGGTGTCTGGCTCACGAGTTTTTACAATCTTCTTGAAGCCGTGACTGACCAGCGCGTTCTGAGACTTCCACACCGTTCTAAGCCCTGGGCTGAGGTGAATCATCGCTTTGAAGGGCAGTTCCGGATCGAGCGTCACCTGGGGAAGTGCACGGGAAGTCTGGTGGGAGAGGCGGTGACAGTGCGTAGCGGCGTAGCACTTGCCCAGCCTGGCCCTCTGCTGGAAGTTTCCAAAGCTCTCGTCCTTCCAAGTCCTGAGCGTGCAAAGCCGCCCGGAGCGAAAAGCCGTCTCAGTCCAGTCCAGTCCAGGCCTGGAAAGTCAACTCTCGGTTGCCTCGGCTGAGCCGCTGAGCCGCTGAGCCGCACTGCGGGCCGGGCCCCCCACTGGTGTTCAGCTCCAGAATACGCTCGTTCAGGTACAACCTTTGTCACGGCATGCCAGAGGCCAAGAGGCCACCTTCACACCTGCTGTAAAGCAGCTAAGCCTCGAACTCTATATCCGAAAGTTTGGTAGGGTGACATCGCCACTCCTGCGGCTTACCAGTTGGAGTATGCAGAGCGAGGATGCAGTTCTGCAGCCTCCAACACTGATGGCAACTCTTGCAGCTGTCGGAACAGGATCCCTTCGGCTGTCCTGCATAGAGTTGAAGAGGATCCGCCTGGCGTCGGTCGTACAGAAGCCACGGGATTCCTGCACCTTCTGCGCCTGAAAGGCCTAGCAAGCCGAGTCCCCGGCAGTTCGGTGACTGCCAAGCGGAACTCAACGCCTGCCTGCTGAATCATTGTTCTTGGAGGTGTCACGTCAAGTACCATCACCGTCAGCGAGCGGCGGTGGACGCGTCTGTTTTCTGCTGCAGGGGCATGAACGGCTTGAACCGAGCTTTTGCGAGGCGAAGGTCGCTGCGCAGGCTTCTGTGACCCGTCCTGCAGACCTTCGATGGATGTCCCTGCACAGACAGCATGAACGATATCGACATCGAGTCGCCTTTCGGCAGGAAGTATGATGTCAGCCGGCATCTCAGCAACCTGCGACGATCCTGTGCACACCAGCTGCTCGCCACTCGCCATACGGCTTGAACGTGTTCTTCTTCCTGACGCTCTGGCTCAGCACGACTGTATCCAGCCCAACAGGTGATTGCAAGCTGAACAGATCTTCCCCGCCTGTTGACAAGACCATCACCCGCACGCCAGGATGGCTTGAACGCGGCTTCCAGCTCAATCAGCCTCCACAAGACATCTGGATGACTAAGTGACGAAGCCCCATCAGACGCTGGCCCCAAAGGCCGAACACTGTGACTGGCCTTGCCAGCGTGCGGTGCCATCAAGAAGCTGAGACTGCACCAGGTGACAAACCATGCGGCGTAGCCGCAGACTAACCTGCAGCTGAAATCGAGAGTCGAACAGCGATCAAGTTGGATCCGAGTCCCCGAAGCTTCCGAGGCGCATAGCAACCATTCCGAAGCCAGCCCGCACCGCCAGGACCATGGCCACCGCGAAGGCCAGGGTGCCTCAAGGGGGGAGAAGGGAACAAGGGACCAATGCCGTTAAAATCCTCCTTTACCTCTCTCGATTTGTTCATGAGACCGAAGCACTACTACGGATGAGCCGGCATGAAGATAAGTTCTGTTTGGCGGTCAATGAGTCACTGGTCGTGTTGTCGCAATGCAGTTTCACAACATTTAAAAACTGCCGTGCGAGGCTTTGTGCAGTATAGGCTTTGTGGAAACATCGAAGGACTGTGATGCGGGACGACGCTTGAAGAGCTGAGTCAAGCGGAACCTATTGGAGGTCACCCCACACATGCAACGCGAGTCTTTTGCTGAAGCACCTGCAGCCCCCCGGACCACGGACTCGGAAAACTCAGCCAATGTGGCCTGGCAGAAGTGGGCAAAACAACGAAAACTTCGAGCTCTAGGACGCGGATGGGCAGCTGTGCTCTTCCCCCCGCTCCTGTGAAGCATCAGGCTTGGAAGCCACCAGGAAGAGCGCCTCACGAGGAGCATCCAAGCGCAAAGCGGAAAGCAGTTCAAGTCTTCGCACCGCACCAGCGGAACTCCAGTGGGAAGAGAGGCAGCCACAGCGGACAGCTGGACCTGACTGTGGCAACACATGCGCTCACTCCTGGTCTCTGCTAGCGATGCATCTGACTTTGAAAAATCATCGCTGTGCGTATACGAAGTCCAAATTTGTAAAGTGTGCAGCAGCTGTCCGAACCTGGAAAGAATCTAATCTACATAGATTTGTATATATGGAAAGTCATCTATAGTAGCCTGACAGTCTGTGCAGATGTTTATGGCGTCTGGTATTCGCATAGTGTTCAAGGGATCTCGGATTTAAGGAAGTGAAAGCCATTGACTGAGGAGTCTGCATTCCCACTTCGGCTTGCTGCTTCCACTGCCAGCAGCACGGCAATGGTCACGAGCACGGATCCATAATTCCCCAGGAGCTCCAAGCCCATGGCCCCAAGCCCTAAGACAAAACAAGAGCTCGAGCAAACTGCTGCAGAATTCTTTCCTCCTGCAACTCGCTGAAGAGCCAGGGCAAGGTTGGGATCTACATCATCCGTCTTGCTCAACTGGCATCATCAAGCCATCCATGCCAAAAACTCTGGTCTCCAAGCGTGCCGAGCAGGGTGCTAATCGACGGAGCACATGCCCAGAAAAGGCCAGAACTTGCGAGCCGAACCATGAGATGGGCATGAGGAACACTTGCAAACTGCCTCGCTGACAGTGTTGAAGTCTTCAGCCTCACATCTGTCTCTGACACTGCCGAGCTAGGCATACCCAAGGATTTGGAGGAAGAAACTGTTGATCGCCGTGCATGCTACGTCAGCACTTTCACATCGAGGCTACCACGGCTGCTCGATCTACCACATCTCACGCCCCGTGCAAATCGCCCTTATCGTAAGCCGTCGGCAATCAAAACGCCGTTCGATCCAACCACGGCAGTCTGATTTGCGGCAACCTCAGCGGATCTCAACGCCGAGTCGAGCCTGGATATCCGACTTTCCCAAAGAGTGCCTAAAACGAGGTGCAAGCAGAAAAGGACCCTTTGCTTGCCAACTGCGAGGCACCCAGAAGGTGGCTCCTTCTGCCAATGGCAGTGGGAAGGGATTCAACATCACCATGTTCCGGACCTCAGCACTTCCCAGTGACGTACGGCATGGGTGTGCATCATCTGGTCTAGCTTGAGACCTTTTGTCGTCAACCATTCTGAAGCTCTCCTTCTACGCAGGGATGCAGCCGATGTGAGACGAAGCCGCACAACGCCAACTGATATTGAGGCCACCACGAAGAAGACTTCCTCAGCGGCCCAAGCCAACCCTCACATCCAGCTCCGATCTGGGCAGGGTAGAGAGTTTTCCTTGCTGAGCCAGGCACCTCAACGGGAACCTGCAACAGCTCTGAGAGCTTCGCTTTACTCGAAACCGTCCATCTCTAATGTAAGAGGGAGGGTCTGGCCCCCGACACTGGAGTGTCCAAGTTCGGGCCAGAGCAGTAGCAAGCCATGCAGGTCCCATGAAGCGAATCTCAACCGACACAACATATGCAGACAATTCGCAATGGAGTCCGTCGTTGTTGGAATCGTTGTCTGCTTTCACTTCGCGCAGCACTGTTCAGCGCGAGGTGCAGTCGCTCTGTATGGAGAAAGCGACCGACAGATCAACCGGCATCCCACCTCCTTTATGAACACTGCCTCCACCGTCACGTTTTCACCTCGGCATCTGTGAATATGCAGCGCACATGCTGCCATTGCTGCTCTCGTATGCATGACGGGCGATTCGATGCATGCTAACCCGTGACCAGAGTTGGGGCAGAGTCGACACGACATGTCACGGAAACTCCATGCAAGCTGCAAAATCTGGTTTCTCACTTTGAGGCAGTCGGGGCCAGAGCCCGAAATCTCAGTGTGCCAGATGTAGATCTGGAAGAAGCCGCTCCCGGCCTGGTGCACGCGTGAGGATATCCTCTGAGAGCGTGGGTGTTCCTTGTTCTGCCCAATCACAAAACCGGGTTTCTGCTCAGGTTCGTGTACTTTGTGCAGGGCCATGGCTACAGCTCTAGCCAGTCACGAACGGCCTGACGGCTTAATGGCTTCATGCACAGGATACAGGACCATTGGCTCGAGAGCCCTTTAAGTGGCTGGGGGCGTACTCGCCAGTTTATGGTTTGGGTTTGGCTTCCGTCTGAAATCTGATTCGAGCTTCGCCGCTAGGTCCTCACGGCACCTGAGCATGGAGCAGTTGACTCTGGATGCAGTGAGCCTCGACATCAAAGTCGAAGATCAACGGAGCGAACCCCACCTCGCTAGGTGGAAAGAGTTAAGACACAACCGCACGAGTAAGGCCAGCCTCTGGGTTGACATCGACGGCACCTGCAAGACAGGTCTGGTGCAGAGAAGAAGAGGGATCTCAGAGTCAGAGGTGTTCCCTTGGGTTTGCTGAGGCCTCGTGGCATTTCCAGGCGCGGCCGCGCCCCGAGCCGTGGGACCACGGCGCTGCGAACACCGAAGTCGCTATCCACGTCCTGCTTGCGAAAGGCTCCGAGAAGCAAGGAAACGCACTTGGACTTCCCTCGAGGACCTTGACTGGCTCATCGAAGATCAGCAGCACCGACTCCATCGCCGGATCCTGAACGTGCGCAGCACCATCGTCATGCAGGATGGGACGTGGCAGCAACGTGCTGGAGGCACCGACATGCTGTACCGTGCCTGGCCCTTCTACAGTCCCCATGGCCCATGGCTGATGATTTCAGCATTGCAGCATGACAGCTCTTATCATGCAACAGCCACACAAAGTTGAGGCCCGTGCGATGTGGCCGGAGTTGTTTGCTGGCTCTGATGCTGCCAGCACCTTAACAAGCCACTCTGCACCTCTCAATTCACTCGGCAACTGGCGCTGATCGGCCACGAATGATCTAGAACTTAGAACTGGAAAATCTGGGACCACGGCTGGACCGTCAGTGTCCGGATGCACTGAGAAGTGGAAGCCGGACCTCGAACGCAATGACAAATCTGGATTATGCAAGGCATGATGATGTACCCAAGCACCACACTCTGCCAGCGAGTTCTTCTGGAGTTCCCCCACAGTGACGGCCTGGAAAAAATGAACAGTGGAGCCGGGTCCTGTTGCTTACAAAAGACTTGCTCTTCACGAAGCCCTTCCTGCGCATGCAAGTGCGAGATTATCACTGGATTGCCGCTTCTCATGAGGCTGGAACATCCGTGAAGGCTGCCTCTTCGATTTGCAGGTGGTATGTCCTCCGGTCAAACACTTCGCCCATGAAATGCTCCAACGAGCACAAGTCTGGCTGATGAATCCGAGGGATGACATACATTTTCTGCGCGACTCAACCGGCATCGATGCACGAATGTCCTCAGCCGTTCAGCCCCGCTCCAGACTGTCCAAGATGGTAGCGTCTGTGAAGCGTGGGTTTCGGAACAGATTTTGCCCGACTCAGCACGGCAGATTCAGCGGAAGCGCATAGCTGGAAGCGTGCAAGATTGCCGTGAATCACCATACTGCTACCACAACGAGTGCGGAAACTCATAGGCCAGTCCAGCTGCGCATCACAACATCTAGCCTAGCATTTCGTCCGGTCCTCTACTATGCAAGTCCTGGGGGGCACGACCTGATGGCACCAAGCCGGAATTCTCCCCCAGCAAAAAAATTCGCAGTCGAAACACTTGCCGTCAGCTGCCGGGCCCTATAGCCCTCTTGCAGCTGTCTTGGACTAGGGCTTACACCGCCCGCGAGTCGAAATGTGCGCGTGCCCCTTCGGAGCTACACGACACCATTGCCAGATGCTTGCTTTCCATGACCTTCTGGAGTTGCTGGACTGTAGAGGTTTGCCACTCCAGGCGCGGTCTGGCAAAGGGAAGACTCGACAGTTCCCAACCATTTACGTTTCCTGTTCGATCCCAGTTTCACCTCCCGAAGGACATCTTACTGAAGCTTTGTTGAAGCAAAACCACCTGCCAAGCTTACGACCGATCTTACAGACTTCCACCAAGACCATCAAATGACCATTACCTGTACGCTCCGTGTGTTTCATGTTTTTGAGAGGCACTGAGCCACTTTGGTGAGACTGCATCACAAGTGTAGGCTTTCCCGCTCATTTTTCACGGGCATGCCTGAAGCACAGCAGTCTCATCTGAACCAAAACTATGGCCGGGGGTCGTGCAAAGCACTATTGAGTATCCGGAGCGGAACTACTCTGACGGTAGCAAGACTTGCCTGGTGCACAGCTGTACTAGGTCCTAGCTTTGATGACTACTCATAATTTTCAAGCGCACGCGTCCTCAAAGCTTCTTCTCGTCCACATCGTGTTGAACCATCGACAGCTCCAAGTTCCCAAACCAGCCTTCCGGACTTTCTGCCGCCAAAGCGAACTCTACGGCACTGAGAGCATCGAACCTTGGTGGGAAGCGTGCCACTGTCTCGAAAACACACCTACAAGTTGCATCCGTAAGCTTAGAATCTACGCTCTCATTGCCGGAGGCTCATCTTTTTCAACAGCTAGTCGTCTCTTATCCCCATGCAGGCCCATCACGCCCAAAAAAGACGATAGGCTAGTTGCGACACACATTACTCAGGGCATGCCCCTTGTTCTGGCTGGCCCCACTCCCCAATCCCAAGCCAGCCGACAATGCACACAAGAACAAAGATTACCTCATTATTCCAAACATATATGCCACAACAGCTTCTGACATGCTGTCGAACTCTTGAGGCAAGTCGCTTTGGCTCTGGTCGCTGCAGCTGAAGGAGGTTGACTGCCTCTTGAATCACACGTAATGTAGGGGAAGCTTCTGCATGGCCGAGGCAGTAGAAGCAATTTCAAACAAGCAACATCAGCACGTGAATTTCTGCTTCATTTGTGCGGGCAAATTGGGGCTGGCATGACCGATCCTCAACTTATCATTAAAGGGATCCGTGCAACTTGTGACATCCGCTTTGCTCTTGCTACAGCTTCGGGTTTAGGCCTTAAGACATCAGTCAGAAGTCCTCGTCGGAGCTTGGCACTGCTAGGGGTTCTGTGTTCGTGTGTTTCTTCCCGCAGGAGCGCAATGCTCGAAGCGTTCGGCAAGAGTGGCACTGGCTTGTGATGCTACCCCCGTCGGTTTTCAAGACTAGTCACGTCAAAGCACGGGCAATGGCATGACTGCAGCTGATGCGGCTCTGTCGGGGCGTCGGGGTATGAGCACTTATGTAGGTACATGGACGGCATGACATCTCCGAACCTCCGCAGAGCTGCACCGATCTGTGGGGCTGGTCGCTACACAGTGCGGGCCTCACATGGCTCTGCGAGGCTCTGCGATGCTCTGCAACTCTGGAGGTGCCGTTGCGAGTGCTAAAGGGCACTCGAGGACCCAAACGCTGAACTCCAACAGCTCTCTCACTACGCATAAGGATGCTCCTGCCGTCCAACGACTCCTGGAAGCCCACCCTGCCCATCTGCAGCAAGCTGAGGTCTGTGCAGAGCTCCTCCTGAGTTTACGATTCAGTTTCACGGACGCAAAGCACATGCACAAACACTGGATCGCCATGAAAATGTTCGTGCCGATACTGGTCACCAGTACAGCTGATTTGCTTGAAACAGGTCGATGGACTGCAGTTGTCAAAAGCATTACCGTGCCGGGCCTTGCAGAACGTGATGAGACTGCTGTCCTGGGCTCAGTTTCTGGTTCTCCGGATTCCGTACATGTTGGGCGAGGAACTCGTGAACCTGGGGATCCGGGTTCTCCTATATGAGTTAAAGAAGCATGCAGCAGATCCGTATCAAAGAGACGATCCTACCAGCAAGCCCTCTTCTCTGCTCGAAATTTCCAGCTACCGCAAACCCTCTAAATTTGAAGTCTGAGACCCCCAATTAAAATATTGGCTAAGGAGCTCAACTGCTACCAGAATGAGGATCTACAGTGAAGAAGACAGCACTCCCTTATTGTGATAGCTTAAACTAAATCCTAAACCCCGAAACCCTAAACCCCCCAACCCTAAACCCTAAACCCTAAAACTCCCTAACCCAAAATAGCACTCCCCCCGCCCCCCCCCCCCCCCCCCACCCTGTACAAAAAAACGGGCTCAAGGCGCCCCCTCCAGGCTGTGACCCCGCTCGGGCCACTTCATCGGAGGCAGCTGCCCTTGCTCCGAGGCCGCCATCCTCGGCCGAGGCGAAACCACCCGGGCCCCATCTAAATATCTACAGATAGGTAGATCGATAGATCGACAGATAGATACAAATATAAATAGATAGGTAGATAGATGGGCAGATAGATAGGTAGATAGATAGAAGAGATAGAGATGGAGATAGAGATGGAGCGGGTGTAGATATAGATGCAGCTGCAGGTAGGTGTAGACACCTGGGATTACATGTTACATATTGTGTAAACCCTAAACCAAAAACCCTACTAGATTATAACTGAACCTTGCATTTTGCAGCTTTTGTTATATGTCGTATGTTATACCCAAGCCCCAGGTTTCGGGTTGAGGGTTGAGATGTTGTCTTGGGTCTTGCAGGTTTGGAGGATGCTTGGGTTTTGAGAAGGTCTGAGGGTTTAGGGATGTAGAATGAGAGAGGGCTTTGGCTTTAAGCTTCCGATATCTGGCCTTAGCTGTGAACTGCTCTGATGCAGCCAGGCTTCAGCTCGTCCACTGTGTATTCTTGCAGCGGCAACTGCCCGGTGGCGACGAAGAAGCACACGCGGCCAAAGGCGAAGGCGTCCACGCTACAGTCTCGGAGGCACCCGGGCTGCTGGGTGCTGGGCTACGCCAGAGCATCTGAAGCTGGAGGTCGGGATGGCCGTACTTTGCTCTTGCAAAGCTAGGTGCCGTCTTGTTCATCTTGCAAGTACCAAGGAAGAAATCCCGCTGCAAATAGCCACCCCCACCCCGTTCATCGATTGGGCCTGGTGCGAGGCCTCCCTGACTTAGGGAGCTGATCAGCTCCGGTGCCATCCACCGTGGAGAGCCTCTATGCAAAACTCTGCGCGTCACAAGGGTGGACGGACATGTCGCCGAAGGGCTTAAAACGAGAGCGTTCCCGTGCCTCCCTGGAGTTTCTGCCGTGACTTGTGGAGCACCGCCATCCCGAAGTCGATGAGCACCGGCTCCAAACTGCAAAGGGCTCTTGGAAGCTCTGCGAGAAGCTCTTCGGACGTTCTGAGGGTTTGGCAGTTTAGCAGCAAGCACTCCGCTGAGTAAAAACATATCCCGACAGCTCTCCACGGAGTCTCGCCTCGGACTCTGACTGCTGCAAATAAATGTACAGGAGTTCCGTTTGGAAGTCCAGACACCCCTCAAGTGGAACCTGCGGACAGCGCCCACCGAGCCTGTTGGCCCGCATCATGATGTTCTTTGCCGACAGGTCGCCATGCAGGATGGCTGGCCCCTGTGCACCGCGCACATGACGGCAGCAGGAGTAGAAGTCATTGCCCCCCCCCCCCCGGCCCGTGAGCCTGATCGTGCAAGTACATCAGGGCATGACAGACCTCACAAACTTTAATAAACCAGTGATTCAGCTGCGAGCTGCACTTCCCAGAAATACAACACATCGACTGAACCGCGGAACCCATTGCAGGATCCAAGATTCGTTGCAAACCGAGCCCTCAAAGTCTTCGTTGCTTACGAATGAGGTTGTGGACAACTGCAAGCCCCGCTTGATCGAATTGCCAAGTCACAGAGCAGAGTGTCTGCCACCTGACCTGCTCTGTAAACCTCGCGATCGCAAAGTCTCATGTGTAGCCATGATTTGTCTTCTCGACAAGGGGTGCGTGCCGTCTGTCCGGCTGTGACTACACTGCTTGGAGAAATTGAAGGGGAACCAGTGCATCTTGCAGAGTCAGTGGCCGCTTGTCCTTCTGGAAGAGGATCATGTCCTAAGCTGCTCGGCACACTTGGCTGACGAGACTCTCATACCCCCGGTCAAACCTGAGGGCACCTACGAGCGGTAATTGTTGTGCCCTCGCTGATTTAACATCAGAAGCAATAACATTGCTGTTTTCATATTTTCTCAGTGCCGTTGGAACCATAAAGGACAATGCATGCTAAAGATAGAAATAATCACATCGAACTATTCGATTTATATCAAAGTTTTTTGCTTATAATGATCATTATGATGAAATAGAAGAACCATGACAAAAGAAATACTTGATAGAGAGTACTATGAACTAAACAACGCTGCATCTAAAACTGATATTCGGTTTGGATTAGGAACACCTCACAGTTATGCTGTTATGGGATCATCATTATCACGTATGAATATGATGCATGCCGTTCCCCAAAGCAGCCTCACAAGGCCCACGACCCGAGGCTCTGCCTTCGCGACTTCTCTGGCGCCCGAACTCATTTTGATCGATTGCCCGTTCATGTTCGGCCAATTTTTTCTTGATGTTCACCCGCAAAGCGCCATAGCAACAGCCCAGAAGAAGCTCTGCTTGGCAAGAAGCAGACCGAGAATCTCTTTCGAAAATGCTGGCGTTTTGTGCTTTTCTGCTCGTGAGCTAGAATAAGTTGCGGAATGAGTTGCTGCTATTCACCGAACCGAACCGATTTAGATCAAGCTCGAGTGTTCAGTATCCGGAGTTGCGTCATGTGCCCGTGGACGACACCTTCCGCAAGCTTTCCGCCGATCCGAACGACCATGTGCTGAAGAGTTGCGTGTAGGCTTGATCCGTCAATGTACTCCTTGCCGCGTCTTGAAATGGATTGAAACGGGCCAAGGCAACTGCCTCTACTCAACTGGCACTGGCAGACTTGGATTCGCTCCTCAATCAGAACCACCAGCTGCTTGGCGTCCTCTATACAAGCGCCGTAGAAGTTCACAATGAACCTGAGAGAGCCCACGAGCATACACATACTTAAAGCACCAGAGACACCAAAAAGCAACCGATGACAAGAGTGTCAAGGTGCGGATGGCGCAAATGGCGAAGCACCCTCAACTCCTGCAGCAACAAGCAGGGTCACACTGTCTCCGCAGAACCTGCGACATGCACACCTGAGCCGGACTTGGGACTTGGACAAGACCTGACGGTATGGCCCAATAACAAGGCTACTGCTAAATCACTTTGCAACAGGTGGTGACACGAGGAAAGCTGCATAACACGTGGGCTGTAAGCTACAAACGTCGTGTTCGTCCAGCAAGGCGTATCAAGCTTCGTGTTCGATCTACAGGACCATTAGCGGCGCACCTGTCAGCAGCTGCCTTCGGCCTGTTGTTTTCAGCCTTCGAGCATAGCCTTCCAATGCCTTTACTCTGTGATTTGGGGAATGCTCGCGTACCAACGACTGATGATGATTGATGACAGTGATGGTGATGAGGACAGTGATGAGGAGGAAGGGGAGGAGGAGCCGGAGGGGGCGGAGAGCGAGGATGATGATGACGATGATGGTGGTGATGGTGACGATGATGATGATGACCATGATGATGACGACCGCGATGATGGTGAGGATGGTGAGGATGGTAAAGGTGATAATGGCGAGGACACTCATGGCGATGACGAACACGAAAACAAAGACGAACTGATGACACAAACGATGAGGGTAAAAGAGGGCGAGGATGACGATGGACGATGGTCGGTCATATAAAATGGTGGCGAGGATTTTGATGGCTTGGCATGATATGATTGGATGCGATGGGATGGGTGGGATAGGATAGGATTAGAGTGACGAGGCTGATGGCGGTGATGATGATGCTGATGCCCCAGGAGATCAGCAGCACGTCCCAGCCTTGCCAAAGAAGTCTGAAACCTCTTTGGACCTCGGGATTCAGTTCAAATTCGCAGTGCCCCGCTGTGCTCCAGAGGCTCCCACGTGGAAAGCTGCTCCTTGGAGGGCATCTTCACTGCCACACGCGCACCTGAAAACCGCCAGGAGCGGAGCTCCTTTGGACGCACAGAATCAAAGCGGTGCCTGCGTATTGGCCTTGCACAACCATGGCATAGCCGCCCTTTCCTGATATGATCACCAGCTGAAGTACAGCACAGGCTCTGACTTCTGCAGCCCCAAAATCCAAGAAGGTTGGACTGGAACGTCACGTCGGACCAGGAGATGAGCCATTTCTCTTCGGCAGCAACGGCCTGCGATCGCTACCCGGAAGCCGGGCTAGGGGCACTTCCAATGTTGGTCCCGAGTGAAGTAACGAGTTCAATTCTTGTGCAGTGGATGTTTCAGTACGAGACTTGGGAAACTTAGGGAAACCTCACAAGCCCGAGTGGCTGCCTCTACTTCCCTACACCGTCCTGTTGCGTAACTCGTTAACACCGGAACAAGTTTCAATCGGAGCCTTGATGGCAGACAGCTGCAACTCGACCGGTACTTCTCCTAAATGGGTGTGGTGCTTCCACCACAGAATGCAAAAGCAAACGCCTTCCGCATGCTGCATGCCCTGCCATACATATATATATATATATATGTATATATATATATATATACACATATATATATACCACAAACATACGTTTCCGAAAACTTGCAGCCATCACACTCGACTCGGACGGGGTGAAGATAATGCCTTGCCAGCAAGCACATGAAGTCGACGATGTCTCAACTTCGACTGATAGCATCACAGGAGTTGCTGCAGGCAGCCTGACGCAGTGCGACCAAGTGGCTGCTGAGAGGACGGCTCGCCATCGAAGCCACTGCACTAGCAGCGTCGTTGAGGATGGGAACGGCGAGACTATGGTTCTCACGTTCGGCTGTGTCTGGCCTGGCAGGTGCAACGCTCAGAACACGGTGAACGGCATCTTGTGCTGGCGAGCGGCTGCTGTGGCTCCCCAGAGTCGTCAGCCTCCGCCTTCTGGGAAAAGGGCCCCTTCCTTCAAACAAGCCCACGGCTTGAAGGAACTCTGCGCGCGACTGCAACGAGACCTAATTCCTGCCTGATGCACTGTAAACGAAAGCATTCGCGATGTACAATATCGTGTGGAACATCCGGAGAGCTAAAAGTTCCGACAATCAAGGCAAGGCTCGCATTCTCGTGCTCGGCAGCAAAGCGAAGAACTTTTTCTTGGGTCAGGTCCTCCGTACCAGCTTGACGGCAGTCCATGGAACCAAGGCAGAAGCGAAGGCTTTCTAAGTTAAGAGCTGACCCGGTAAGGCAGGCTATTCCACGCGCCTCCTCCACCTTGCGCACTCGTAGGAAGGCCGACCTGAAGCAGGAGCATATCTCCAACCGGAATCCCTTCCTTCCTCCTCCAGAACTGAAGAGTCGCTGGCCTTTCGCCCATCTCAATGTAGCAGCGGCCGACCAAACCTCTGAAGCTGAGACAGCGTGCACAAACGAAAAACTCAGCCTCCATTCAAGGTGATGGGTAGGCATCGGAACAGTTCCTGCAGCAGTACCCGAAGCTTCGAT
The DNA here is from genome assembly GCA_003297005.1 of Symbiodinium sp. clade A Y106. Classification (NCBI taxonomy): domain Eukaryota; class Dinophyceae; order Suessiales; family Symbiodiniaceae; genus Symbiodinium; species Symbiodinium sp. clade A. Next base: position 42,539 of record BGNK01003427.1, on the reverse strand, counting down.
ATCTGAAACAAAATTTGGCACAACCTGCCGCACCTGCCGCAAGCTTTATTCTTGTGCATCACCCAACCTTTAGACAGGAACCCGAATTCAGCTGGCAAGGCTTTCCGGGACATATTCGTATACTGTGCTGGTTTTGCAGGCCCTCCTTTGTTTCATGTTTCTGGCATGCAAGACATTCGCATCGGACAAGAGACCCACTAGGCAGCAGATGAGCAAACGGATCGCGACGCCAAGTGTTCGTGCCTTGGAAGGCGATTGCCACAGCAAGAGAACAGTGTATCAGAATGTCATCTCAGAGATCTCTGCTAGCAACAGCCTGGCCATGGTACCAGACCACCATCCTTCTCACTCTTAGGCACAGTGAAGACGAGGTAGAGGACAGGGATGCCCGCAGTCAACCAGGCACCAGCCTTCAGATTGGGCATGCGGCATAGAGCCGACTGACAGTATTCGAAGGTTGGCCCACTGCGCACTGCTTGCTTGAGCTCCCCGCAATGGCGCGGACCGGCAACACCACATAGTAAACGACGATGAGGCACGCTAAATTGCCTGAGATGGCATTATGCATTGCCTGCTGCTGCCAAGCACGTATGCGCAACCGTGGCGACATGAATACACCTATCCAATGGACTGGACAATCGAGCACTTTGTCGCCTGATACAAGCACTGCGCCTAACACAAACACTGACTTCTCGTACTCGGCAGTGTTGGTGGCAAGTTGTAGTATTGAGAGAAGGAATGCTGCGCAGAGATTTCAGGTTGATGCGACACAGTTCACTGTCAACTCGAAAACGGACTGAATTCTAGAGGTACTTGACGCAGTTGCGCATGCAGGCGCAAAGGACATCACTGCCGGAAACTTCTGTCCTTGTAACATGCTGAACATGCTATCTAGCTGCCGACCAAGTTGGAATCCGACAGCAGTGCGCAGTATGCCAAGTCGGAGATCGCAGCGATGTTCGAAAAGGCGACTTCGATAGACTGGCAGACACAAGATATACAAGGTGATGCAAGGCAGCTTCATGTTCCAGGCTTCGGATCGGACGGCAAAATGAAGGCACCTCACCAGCCAGGAAAGCAGCTCGAGATCGGTTCGAAACCCTTAGCTGCTCCAGGCTTCAAGAGATGCGAGAGCTCTTGCAGCAAGTGCAGAAAATAGTGCTGCCACAGCATCATTAGCCCGAAGGATGCTGTGAAGAAGAGCCAGGGCACCAGAACCTCACGGGACAGAGCTGACAAGCCCGCATCTACTGCCCATTTGCACGCTAGCTCCAAGTCACTCCCAGTCCTAGTCTCTCTTGCTGTGCAATCGCCTCAGGCAGCATGTTGCAGACCATCCCAACCGTCGAAGTGATGGCAACAATCGTCCTTAGGCCATGGACTGGGAAAGGCATCACCTGTGACTGCCGTGAGGAATGCCCACATTTTGGGCAACCGTGCATGCGAATTCCGACCCGTCAAGCTGCCGCCTAAGGAATATTAATATTGGATGGCTCCAGGTATTTAGGCTCGCATCGCTTCAACGGTCAAACTGCATCCGGAATTCAGGCTTCCGACGTAGAGCTGCGCGCCGTTCGTGAGATTTTCGAAATCCTCGGTGCGACATGCATTGCTCACACTAACTACGGGTGCTGCAAATCAATAGAAGGCGGGCATGTACTCGACATCCAACCGAGTGCAGAGTCGAAAAAAAAATGTTGTATTCATCCCTAGCACGAACGAAGGCATGTGGAGACGCATGCACTTCCGAGCAGCCACCGTTGGGAGATCGGTAAGCACCACGAAGATATGCGCAACCTAAGCAAATGTTCGGTCCCCAATGTCTGCTCTGGACGCCTCGGTCCTCCTTGCACATCCTTACGCAACCCTTGCAGAGGTCCATTCGGCTTCATGTCTTGCTGATCCTGCTTACTTCCATTATGGCATAAAGGCCTCACGGGCAACAAGCTCGTGGTTATAAAAATGTAGCAGCATGCCGTGCTGGTCAGATGCAGCGTGTCGCATCATTGCAAGCTAGCAGCCAAGCTGACGAAGCAAATGCGACACATAACTTTTCTCAGCCTTAGATACAAACAGTCTGCTCGTGTCGTAAGCATCTTCTCCAGTCTCATGTATTGAGCTGACGTCTGCAAGACACTGCAAGCATGTCAGCATCTTCAGGGTGGTGGGGTGGTGAAACACAAGCAACCCTCAACCCTGCAGCATTGAGTTGCTGCGCCTCTGTCTCTTCTGCTGCCGATACTGCTGCTCCTGCAAGTTCGATCATCCAAGACAATGGCAACAAGAGGCTTGGAAGGCCCTGGTAACAAGAAGATAAGTCGTGACAGGTCAAGCATTGCTCGAAAGACCTACCGGAAATGACAAGCCCAAGTACTCTACACCCTCGGTTGCTACTTTGCAGGAAACAGCACACTGAATGCATCTGAATACTACTCTGAGCTTGGTAGTCTTATCTATGTGACCACTGTTCTATCACGACTCACCCTGATTGTACTGCATGCGTAATGTTTTGCTACAATTCTGTGTCCTGGTTGGTCCAGGTTGAAGGCTGATAGCAAGCCGACATTCCCGTGAAGACCCTTGCGGCCTAATCCCGTCGCATAACGAGTGTGCTTTGCCTTGTCCGCATCTCGGAAGCACACCGGTATGCTGCCGCAGCATCGGGAGAGCCGCCGCCCTGAAAAGAAGCAAGCAGGCAGCAGGAGGAATGTTAGGGCTAAGGCTTAGGGCAAGGTGAGGTGAGGTCGCAGCAATAGCTGACCCCGCCCGCGCTGGTCCCCCCACATCGCACGGCGGGTCCACAGAAAGCCCAGCGGAGTGACAACAAAAACACCACTTCCCTTGGCCGTCCAGCTTGCTCCATCCACATCTGGAGCAACGCTGTGCGAAGTCCTGCCCGGCCTTTGGGGAAGAAGCTCACTGCTCGGCGCAATTCGGAATCCTTCGCTGGTGACAGGGTGGCGCGAAAGCACAACCAGCCCCCACTACGAACGGCAGGAAGGTTGAAAGAGGCTTTCTACGGACCTAGATCTGCAACCGTCTCTGTCATCGCTGCCGAGACCAACTCCGACAGAAACGGCCCCGGCCCGATCCTCGTCGTCAGCGCTGCCCTCAGTTCGCATGGAAGCTTGCGTAGCTTGCTCGCCAACCAGAGTACTTTCCAGATAATCTGAAACCCCATCTATTCTTGTATGCAAGAACAGTGCGGGCATTCCTCCGACATAGCGGGACTTATCACATGAGACTTGTCACATCCGTGGGGAAGAAGCCTTCCCTGATGCCAAGATGCCGATCATACTGTCACTGTATATCGTTGTCATTGACTGTCATGGCACTATTGAACTCTACGGCACCGTCTAACAGTCAGCACCGAAGGCAAAAATGCAGGAAATAACTTCCCACTCTGTCAGCGATCATGTGCGCTCTAAGACCAAGACCTTGGACTTTGTCTGGGCCGCATCCGTGGCTGCCAGGTTCCTCCATCCTCGGCTGCCTTCTTCTCGTCCGGCACTTTCCCGAGCTCCAGGCGAGTGCATCCGTTCTGGGAGTTGACAAAATCAGCTTAGGCAAGCCCGCCCCATGGCCGCAAGGGAGGCGGGGGCTGAGAAGCTCTTGCAAGGTTTGGGGTTTTGGTGGGAATGATGCCTTGCACGTGACGCTAACATCACGAGCGATACACGTATGCATGCATGTCTGTGACCGGTAAACTGGCGGCGGACAGACACATCAGAGCAACAAAATCATTTAAGGCCCCTGTCCATCCCATGAGCTTCTCAGAAGCACGTCTAATCACGTCGATGCCACGGCCACACCCCTCGCATGGCCGAATCTCCTTCCGGCATCAGCCCATGGAACCATCCGACCTAGAAGCCCGGCAGAGCTGAGCAGAGAGCAAGCGCATGGGCATAGGCGGCATGGGCATGGGCCCAGCCTTGATCGTCGAGCCCGGCTGGAAGCAGAGACAGCCGCCTGCACAAGGAAGCCCTCGTGACGGCTGCTCGGGCCGTCGGGTCCGCTTCCACAAAGGAACCTTCCAGCAAGGTCCAGCCGCACGCAGCCCCGGAAGAAAAGACCTGGCCAAAAGTAGCATTTCGGGCTTTGTGTAGAACGAAGAGGCTTCTGTGACTGTGCGGCAGCCATGGGCTCCTTGCGATGTGGTCACAATTTGGTTGTGGGGTTGCTGGCATTCGGTTGTCTCTCCGTGGTTGCATCGGCTCACTAGAAGGCTAGAACTACTCAACATTGCATCCTCCTGCATCCGCCTTCTGATACCCCACTGTGAGGCTGTGACGTTGTGCCAGCTGCAGTGCACAAGCTTCCTGCTTTTGCCGTATGCTATGTGCCGGCGGCTCTGCCCTGACCTCTGTCTTACCCTCTCGCCACACACTTGGCACCTTCCTCGCAGAGGTCTTGCGACACATCGAATCGGAACCTGCAGGGACAGACCATGTACAGGCTACAGACCGTTAGCCCGCCCAGGATCGCCCATGCAACCCCCAGGCACCTCTCGTTGCCGTCCTCCATCACCACGAACTTCGACATGCCAGGTTCTACCTGGCTAAAACAAATACACTCGGTATGAACGGGTTGGCCTGTCAAGGAGAATCCTGACTGAAGTAAGACTGGCTTTTGCAGTGGGACGTCTGGCAAACCGCACGATGCTGCCTCCTCGGAGAAGTACAGGTGCACGAGCATCCTCCAAGCTTACCAGCGATTTCTCTGAGAATGGAGTGTGTATGCTCCGATTGCTCAAGTCTGCATCCCCAGCCTGTCGATGGTGAGCTTGGAGACTGACATCATCGGCCAAGTCCACACTATGCCTTGAGTGCAGTCAATCGCCGCGCCCGTAAACCCTCACTGCTGGCCCGCTCAGATACAGAGCCGAACGACCCGCGCGCTTGGGTCCACACTTGGGGCAACATGATCCTCTGGGCGAGTCGTGAACACGAACGAGAAATGCCTCAAGATGACAGCCGTGCAGCGACTCTTCCTCTCTCGCATGCAATGTCGTGTGAGCGTGAAGGCATGAGAGCCCAGGCTGGTCGAAATGGCGCACGACCCCGGCTGGAAGCGTGAAGTTGTACCTCGGACGAGTCGATTGGCTGCGCCAGTGGGCACAAGGAAGAGGATGGGCCCGGAAGCTTCCCGAGGTGCTGACGATGTTCCTGGATGTAAAGGCCGCAGAGGTAGCAGCATGATCTGCCCACAATGGCCAATGGTTCATGACTCCCGCAGAAGACAGAAGCCTGCACTTCACGAAGGGAGGGCTGCCTGGCTCCCCAGAAAGAAGACCCGCGAAGGATCAGCAACTTTCAGATGCTGCCTCAGATGCAAGCAGGCATGCTGCGCTGCGTTCTGCAAAAGACCGGCAATACTTGAGACCTTGACTCGTCGGGAGTTTCCGAGGCAGGGTTGATCTGTCGAAGCTCGGCCTGCAGTCCGCAAGCGAGTCTCTGAACACAGTCATCAGAGTAGGATCTGCTCAAATTCATGGTCTCAAAGCTTAGAGAGAGACAGGTCTCTTATGCTTTCTTCGAAGAAGAGCAAGTTGCAGAAGTTGCAAAAAGAGGGAGGGGTGCGCAATCCGCGATCCTCCAAGTCGCTGCTGGGATCGGCAAGCGCCGACACACCTGGCGGCGGAGGGGTCGCCCGAAAGGTCATCGAAACGTCTGTGCACACATCCAACGTTGACCAGGTCTCTCGATTTTCATCATTGCGATTCATGCCGGAGATCGTGTGCTGCAGAGCCGATGCAGGCCTTCGAACTGCAGCATCACAGAAGTGCTGGCAGCAGCCTCCTGCACCACATCGAAGAGATCCCCAACTGTGATCGGCAACTGAGTCAACTGAGACCATTCGGAACGGCTGGACAGCGCACTTATGTGTACTCCTTGAAGCCTTCGTTGGAGGCGATGGTAGCCTTGAGAGGCAGGCGAAAAAAGTCCACCCTGAAGTTAACTGCATCGTGTCTCTGGAGCAAGCAGCAAAACTCGCCGCTGCTGCTGCTGGCCGACATGTCATAGTGCAAGGCGCCTTCGGTGGCGGCAGCCGCGTGAAGAACTTCAATGCCTGTGGGCGACCCTCTTGCAGCTTCAGACTGTTCCACGGGTCAACAACCAACATAGCTATTCAAAAGCCCGGGAAGAACGCTGAAGCTGGCACTCAAAGCCAGACCCTTTGAAATCTGGTTTGAATCGCGCAGATCCCAAAAATTCCACCTTGAACCGTAGCTGTGCTGCAAGCCTTGGACCAGAAATCCAGAAGCTGGGGCTCCAGGCAGCCCCTGCAAAACGGTGTGGCTCCGGCCACGTGGCCTGCTCGTATAACCAAAACCCAAATTCAAAAGGAAATTCAACTGTCATCGTCATCGTATTAGTTCCGTCGATGAAGGCAAGCTCTCAATAGAAAGTACCAGTGGAAGTCGTACTGGCAACAGCAGGAGCAGGAGCAGGAGCAGGACTCGTACCGGTGCTCATACGAGTACTAGTGCGAGTATTAATACTGGAACTGGCACTACTGCCACTACTACCACTACCACTATGGCTACCACGACGACTGCCCGTGCGACCACCACCACCACCGGCTCTGGCTACGGCCACGGCTACTCTTACTGCTACTGCTGGAACTTCTACTGCCATGTGTGCCGCGGTAACGATCACCTACTATCAGTGGTAATTAGTCTCGTTCTGTTTGGACATTCCTACGTTCAATGCTATTAGCTTTCAGCTTTCTCACCATCACAGCGACTGGGCCCATGGCTAGATCGGCGAGCCCGGAGCCCACTTGAAGGGTATAGAGCTCGCCGGGAAGCAGTTCTGGAACCTGGTGTTCAGAGCTCTGGGGAGTTCTATTCAGCACAACACAGTCAGCTAGTTACAGCTCTTCAGCTGGGCGTGCCCTTTTTAGGCTTCAAGGCATTTGCAGTCAGAGGATGTCTGCCTTCTTTTGTAGTCTGATCAAGTGATTTGCGTTTACCAGGCCAATGTCAACATGCTTAGCATTGTGTCGAAGCTCTCAGATGAGAGTCTGCAATAGCTTGGACAGCCGAGCACCCAGCGACAACCAGCACTCCGTCCTGCAACGTGCAGGGATCAGGGAAAAGCGGAAAAGCACAGCCAATGCAGGCACAGGCGACTGCGGTACTTGTCCTCCTCAGCAGTCCCGACCATGGCTGGAACCTGCGCTGACAGGCGCAAATCAGAAGAAAAGCGCCGACCTTCTGGCATGTCCCACTCATTATGACCTCATGAGCCCTGAACCCTGAACGAGGCCTGCTCCGGTGACAGCGGCTCCTGCGCATACGAAAGCGACAGCAGTGGCAGATCGAAATCATACGCTTCCTATCCAGTCCAGGAAGTTCGAGACTCTAGCCCAGAAGATTTGTGCTTAGGATTCAGGACTGGGATATTCGGGCAGGACTGCAGGGCTCCTGGTGTAGATCCATCTTCCCTGAAAGATCCCTCCCTTTCAGGACGCTTACAGCCCCAAAAGCTGCTCCACAGCCGAGCATTGCCTGCACTGCAGATCCATGAGAGCATTTGATCTGTCTTCTTACCTCGCTCTCCCGGTCAACGTGTAGGCCCGCATGGCTGACATGGTTCAAGACAGACGATACTAGGAGACCGGCAGGGACTAGAATGCATGCGCACCACTGGCAGCCAGACCCTGAACCCTGCATGAGAAGGCAAGGACTCTTGCCCTGCACCCGCAGCCTTCTCCAATGGCTCGGCTGCCAGCACCGCTGCGTTTCCTGGGAATTCCGCGCAACACGGTCCTCCCCCCCACACAGTTTCAATATTTTTTGAGCACCTTCCAGAGCACAGAACAAAAATTATAGGTATCACAGGTACTACAACGTGTGAAAGCTTTGGACTGGTTCTGTACTGTGAGTCTTCACTGGTGGCTCAGTGAGCGAGTCTCTCAGCTCGGCCCAGTGCGTCCCAGGATCTGCACCTGGCAAACCACCCTCTTGCTTTGCCAGGGTGTGTGCAACTACAACTGTCGCAGTGGCATTGAACATGCAGTCGGCCGTGTAACTTCACTGCGGAGTTTGTAGCCCGACTCCCCGACTGCACGAATGCAGTCAAATCGGGCTGCCCACTGAGCCCTATTGGCAGTTTAGGGACATGCCGCGATGAGAGAGCAATCCTTGCGCCAAACTTAGGCTTATTCACCCGCTTTAATCTGCTGCCCTCGTCACCGGCTCCCGGAAGTAGAAGCGGAAGCGGGCGCCGGCGGGCATCGCAGGGGGCGGAGCCTTGAAAGAGGAGAGAAAGCATAGGCAAACCATGGCAACCCACAAAGGCTTGGCTTTGAAAGGTTCTTCGCTGCTTGAGGCAACAGTATGTGACCCAACTGCGACAGTTCTGAGGGCACCGCGTTATCGGCCAGCCTAAGTGCCGGTGACACCGGGCAGGAGAAGCTCGGTGCCCTCTCTCTCTCTCTCTCTTCTTTCTTCTTTCTGCAGGGCTCTCTCTCTCTCTCTCTCTTCCGTCTATGGTCAATGAGCTGAAAAGGCAATATGGATGCGTCACACAGGGCTAATGCTGCAGTGACCAGCGGCTCCCTCCACCCATAATGCCCGCAATCCCAAAACAACATTGCAGGTTGCCCAAGGCAGCGGCCCCCACTTTTCGGCCTCCCCGACGATCTGCTGTTGCAACCGATACCACACTGCACAGCCTGGTCACACATCTTGCTCGGATGTCTGAACAAATCCTAGAAAAGCTTGGGTGGGGCCTGGCCAGTCTTCGGGCTCTCCAGCTACAGAAATGTTGGAGCAATCCTCGGCGAACCACCGAAAGCAGAGTTCCGGTGAAAGCTTGCAAAAAGCCAGAGGCCCAAGTCGTCCGGCCGGGGCCACCACCACCTCCACGGCCACGAGCTCGGGAGGCGAGCGGTCGAAGACGTCCTTTTTGCTCTTTCTTCGAAAACTTTCCATGTCAGGTGCTAAATCAACAGCGATCCCCATTCCATCAGACCTGCGTTTTTTTCACAGACGCTCAACCAACGCAGATGTCGGCCTTTACCGATCTCTCGAGGTCACTCAGCTGCAAAAGCCGTCAACGGCTGGATCTCTTTGTGCAAGCCAAGCAGCACCTGCTTTCCAAGATGCCAAAGGACTGGGAGCTCCGGGATTTCGAAGAATCCCAATCTTCCGAACAAAGCTCAAGAATAGAATCGCAATGTGCGAGATTCTCGCAGTAAGGATTAATAAATACGATTTAAATGATTCAAACGGCCCAGCACTTCAGGCAGGAATATGGCGAACAACTCCGTTTCGCAATGGCACATCAACGCTGGTCCCTAGCAAAAGACGTCTCGCAGGCCCAGTGCATCCAATGTCTCTTTGGCCAGATCATAGAAGCTAGCATCGGGATGCCTTAGAAGCGATCTGCCAGGGGGCTAAGCCGTTAAGCTGAGGAGAGGTCCAAGTCCTTCCAAGCTGCTCCTCTTGCACTGTCAGCACGGCACGTTCCAGGGTGTGCCCCTTGACTTTGATGCCTGCGTCTTGGAGCTTCAACTTCACAGCCTCGGGCCGCAGGTCGCCGGGGAAGGGGTCTCGGCTGGCTCGCAGATGATGCGCTCACTGAGTGGAGTCTGCCAAGAAGCTCGCACTGCTTGCTGAGCGGGCCTGTTGTGCTTGAAGGCGTCTTTGTCCAGGCGTGCTCTTTCCTTCATCGGGAACCAAGCTATGCAGCCCCCAACTTGCGGCCTTTTGAGAGACATCGCACTTGCCTCGAAGCTCTCGTCGTAGAAGATCGCGCGAGCGAAGGTAATGCAAAGCTGGCCCGATTCGCCTGGTACACGAAGCGTACCATGCTTAGTGACTTCCACAGCGCCAAGAAACCTCTTCTCAAGCTCTTCCTGTAAATCTTCGCGAGTTTGCAATGTCACGGGAGTTTCCCAGGCAATGTAGTAATCCTGATCGGAAGTAGCGAGGTCCGTCTTTTTCGCCCGACTTCCAGCGATCATGACCTGGGCTTGGGGAGCAAAAACTTCCTTAGTGGCCTCGATGACCTTGACTGTGTCCCGGACTGAGGCACTCTTCTGCTCGGGTGATCTGGATACCGCATGATTGGTCTCATACTCAAGACGACCTGCTTGCTGCCGCTTTGCACGAATGGCAGCATATCTCTCCTCCCAGTCATCGGGGCGACGGTCGTAGCCGAGCTTTTGCCAGAACGCCTCATTGTTCCCGTTGTGCTCGTCGCATCGCCGGTCGGAGCGACTCTGGGGCTTGGCTGCAATTTCCAAGAGCTCTTCCAAGGAGAAAGAACCCCACCCGAAACTTGGCCGGACCGTTGCTACCTTCGCCCGCATCGAGCAGAGGCACCCTAGGCACCCTACAAAGACCAGCAGCCTCCGCTTCATGTCCCGCCGGGCCGGCTCGAAGTCCGCAAAGAGCCGAGCCGACGATGGCTCCGCAAGTACCGGCTACCGGTGCATTCAAGCATTCAGCGTTTGTTGGGATGCTGCTGGAACTGTCTCAACGAGAATGTCTCGACTGCTTTGGGACTGCGCTGGCATAGGACAACGCATCGCGGTAATCAGCTGGGCAAGCATGACATCGTGGTTCTAGCCCGATAGATGCTTACCATGCAGGAGATAAGACTCCACAGCTGCAGCGATGAGGCGTGTCGCAACAGATTCCGGAGGCTAGCGGCTAGCTGCTTGAACAGATGTCCTGTGTTACAGTAAGGCCCACAGCTTGAGTGCTGCAAGCCCTCGCCATGCTAGGAAACTAATCCGGGGTTGGCGCTTCTGCAAGGACAGAGAAAGTGTACTGGAACTGGCCGGCAGCTGTTGCACCTGAGGAGGCAGCTTTGCACGAACTGTTGCAAGAAGCTGGCCGATACTGGCAGATTCCAGCCCCCTCTAGTTATAGCATTCCCCGTTCTCAGCATCCGGCGTAGCCCATCGAAGTTCAAAATCACGCCACTCTGGATGGACACCTTCTCAACAGACACCGTCGCTCGAGTCATGACGCCTTGAGAGTCTGGGGAGCCCGCATTGTATGAGAATCCCGACACAAGATCCTCCGGTGGATTGATGATCACCTGACAGCCGCTCCAGAGCAATCACAGGACCCCACGCAACTCGAACGACCTTGTCCCCGACGAAGAGCATATCCTCAAGAACACAACGGGAGAAGCTTATTGCTCCGGAGGGTCGCATCCCTCTCCTTGTGCTGGAACGTCTGCTTGAGTGGGCAGACATCATGAACAGTCCAGTTCCAGCCTGAGAATTGCCAACAGAAAGCAATTGCAAACCTGGCCAGGGTGCGGGGTTGAGGGTTGACTGAACCCCCACCCTAACCTGACATCTTAACAGACATGTTGTGTGCTCTATGCTACTGCATCAATGCCCCGCTCAAAGGCTTTCTGAAGGTTATCATATCAGAACAATGCTGTGCTAAGTCCCAGCAAAGCTCCATGACGCTGCCCATGGGGTGCGGGCTGACCTTAGTTGCGCTGCCTGCATCACACTTCCAGCCTGGCAAAGGCCACAGCTCGGGCTGATGCCACGGAGCTGAATTGCAGAACCAGGTTCTCGTGCCTTCACAGCATCACTGCATCTGCGAGCACACCATGGAGGCAAAAACTGCCGAGCGAAGCGCCTGAAGATGGCTTGCTCGGGAGCGGGGTAGAGAGCCCAAATCAGCTCCGGAGGCCGCGAGTCCTGGCAAGACGCCACGACCCCTTCAATCTACCACGAACACACGCAAACCTCACGCTCATACAGAAATATATCTATATATCTATATATCTATCTATCTATCTATCTATATATATATATATGTATGATAGCAAAGAAAATCACAAGGTAAAGCGAACATAGCGTGGCATAGCGGAATATAAAAATGTCGTATGGCATGAGATACCTTGATAGAATCTAAGATGCCACGGCTCTACGGCGCATCAAGAGCATGGCCACGACGTGATGCAATATACAAAAGCAGCGGTGCAGTAGCGTCTGATGAAGAGTCATAACATGATGACTGACTTGTTTGGAAGGAACTTCCACGTAGAATTTCGAGACACCTGCCCGAGCATGGGATAATGGGATGGCTGGCCTGGACTCCTCCCTGTGCTGGCACCTGCAGTGCTGTGGCTCTTCACGTTGCGTCGTTAGGATTCAGCCTGCCTAACCTTCTTGTCGTTTCGAAATGATTCAAGCAGTTTGAACAGCTCTCGAATACGTTGTCTTCTTATTCTCGCAGCAAGACGAAGCGCAGCAAGATTGGCTGACGGCATGGATACACACAGTGGCATGTCAAATAATATCATGCTAGTGCCGCAAAATGTCATGTCACGTCATACATGCCATGTGAAGCATGCATTTATGCGCATATGTCTGTGTGTATGTAGACCGCGCAGCGTATGTACGCTGCTCTAACTCAGCAGGTTGTTGAACGGACATGTTTAACAAGGTTTCAAGGTCGAGATTCCTTCTCTCATAAGACCATCAAGAACCTTCGTCTTTGCTTCGAAGAGCGCAGTGCTGTGACATTTGCCGATGCTTCGCATGCGATGAACAGAAGCTTTGCGGATGCATTTGGCTCGTCTATTATCATGCATGCTAGGAGTTCTGCCCACATGCACTAAACTGTTTCATCATGATCTATTGCCGGTACTCGTGCTATCATGTGTTGGAGACAGTCAGTGCCAGTCTGTTACTGGGACACGGGCAGGCTCCAACACAACCCTAAGACTCCTAACTCCGCCTACCGAAAGGGCGGACCACACGGAAGAGTGAGGGCACCCGTCCTGTGGCTTGCCAGGACTTTTGACACATCAAAATCAAACAACATTGGCTCATAAAAGGCCATCAGCATCATCGTTAGGACGGAAAATCGCCAGTAGGGACAGAATCAGCGCTAGCCTCATTACCCTGCTATCGAGATCAACGTTGATGACATGGTTGTGAGTATCATTCTCAGTTGTGGCTGAGATGTAGGCTCGCACAGTGAAGTCGTCCAGCCCGAAGATTGGCCCATCCGGACAGCGCCCCCGGAACTTGGCTCGCGCATGATCAAGCGAAGTGCAAAGCAAAGCAAGAAATACTGGAAACGATGCGAACTCTATGGCGAGAGCCCGTGCTCAGTTTGCAGGCTGAGGCAGTTGCACAGGAGACCCGGTGCTCCCACTCTCCTGGCGCCTGGACTGTTCCACAATCCCAATAGCTTCACGAAGGCAAGGCGGGACCGTTGCCCCCGCCTCGTACTCTTTGGAGCTGTGGGCCAAGTTGCCGCGACGGTCCTCGAAAAGGACAAGCCGAGCCAACACTAGCCGCTAGCCTCATGTACTCCAGTAAAGACCGACAACAGCAGCTGCTGCGCTTCTCCTGGAGTGCTCCGGGGCCGAAGACCACCTCGTAGCTGGCACCTCAGAACGTATGTCAGTTCTCAGCCACCTTGCATGGCACAGTACATCAGAGGATCAAGACAAAAGTTCCAGACCCATTTCCAGGCCGATGCTGGGGCGCACGGTTACCTCAAAGAGGCCCAGGCAGAGGACATGTTAAGGGTTGTATAGCTTCCTGTGTCTTCAGCCAGGCATTGGGGACCTGAACCCCGGTCCGAAGAAAATGAAGACAACTTGACAAAGAGGCCGCGAAAGCTAGGGGCAGGAAACTGCAGCGTTCCGATTGGAGTCGTGCCATCGGAGGCATCGCAGGGGGTGTCTGCGGAAGATTCCGTAGATTAAAACAGGAAGACCTGAAGCTACAGCCTTAAGTATTCCTGTACCTGATATGGCGTCGGATCCTATCTCAGCACCATCAGCATCGGCATCGCAATCGTCATCACCCTCCCTAACACCCAACACCCAGCGTCAACATCAACAACATCACCATCACCAGCCTCATCGTCATCGTCATCGTCATCGCCATCGTCATCGTCAGCATCATCATCATCGTCATCGTCATCGTCATCGCCATCGTCATCGTCAGCATCATCATCATCAGCATCACCATCCCCATCATCATCACCATCACCATCACCACCACCATCACCATCATCATCGTCATCATCATCACCACCGTCATCATCACCACCAGCATCGTCACCATCACCACCCACCACCATCATCTTCATCATCGCGAAAGCTATCTCTTAGGAGCTTGCTGGGCAAATTTTTACTTCCGGGCGGTGCCAGTGCACTTCTCCGAGGTTGAGGCCATTCCGGGCAGGTACGGGTGCTGCACGATCTCAGGCATCACATCCACTACCGCGGCGGGACCTGCCGTGGGATTGCCATCAACTTCCGATGTCCTACACACCTCTCCCCTGCCCGCTGCGCCCTGTGCGCAAGGCACTCCTTCACCGACCCTTGGACTCGCACCTCGCTCTTGGTCCGCCAGACGCACCACGGAAAGTGGTCCAGGGCCACGCAGGGCCACCTGATGAGACGGAGACGAAAGGATATCAGTCTTGCCAGCTTGAGCGCGCTGCACCTGAGTTCAAATGCAGGGGTTTACGGAGCCTCATCGAAAAGGAAATGGAACTCCGTCATCCTCGTCAAAGCCCCGCTGAGCCTTGCAATCGGCTCAAGACACAGGGACCTCAACACTGCACACGTTTTCGGAAGCCCAGTCCCAGGCGGATTGGTGGAGGTGGCGTCCACGAGGCGCGGCCCGGATACGTCCTCGGTGGCCTCGGGAGCCGTGTGAAAGAGGCACCTAGCGGCTAGGACACTTGAAGACATGATGAATCCGTAGACCGTAGTAAAATGAATCTCCTTTTGCCCAGGAACCAAGGAAATCGCGACTTCCAAAATTTCCGCACGTTCCCGCTCGGTTCTTAGGGGGTGTACACGGGTATGTGCGAACAAAGAGTGTATCACTTAAGACCGGAAGGCGTATCAGTGAACACGAGAAGGTGTATCAGTTCGGGCCGGAAGGCGTATCAGCGTACAACAGAAGGCGTATCAGTTCAGGCCGGAAGGCGTATCAGTTCAGGCCGGAATGCGTATCAGTTAGTGTATCAGCTCAGGCCGAAAGGCGTATCAGTACAACCAACCCTCTAGACACATCCTCCATAGCAGAGGCGGCCATAGCCTGATAGAGCATTCCCCCAAACCTAGCCGAATGGCAGCGCACCAGCAACCATTCTGGGGCCGCGGGCATTCTCTGGATCTTCCGTTCGTAAACGAAGGCCGTGGACGGGAGAAATCTGTCAGCATCTTACATCATCCAGCAACATCCGGAAACATCTAGAAGCTACCTTCTGTTTCCAGCTGGGCCGGCGCGGCAAGCCGAGTTCAAGCTTTTTTGCCGCTGGCTATAGAAATCGATATCCTGGCAAAAGAGCTTCCAGGTTGTTCCAGAAGCCTTGTCCGTGTCTCCCTTCTAGCGCTCCTACACGTGTGAGAGTCACCCCGCTAAGCCGTGGGAGCCATGTTGGCTCTCAGACGGCTCTGCTTCGCTTCGCGGGAGGTTCTGCGTCATCCTGAGACAAGACGGTATGGGTATACCCCGCGTCGAATTATCAAGGTTCCAATGCCATCGAGTTTCTTGCGCTTGTGCCTGCAAGCACTGGACATAGGTTTGCATAGTGCCTCACAGACCCATCACACTGGATGCAGAAGGAGGCCAGTCTCACAGCTCTGGTGTGCAGCCCAGATAGCCCACGCGCCTAGATCCCAGCGCATCCCCTCGATGAGGACCCCAAAGATGCCTGCATTTGGATGAAGCTTCGTTGTATTCTCTCGCTGTCAAAAGCGCATGCGACCTTCAGACTGGCGGAGCTGGTCCAAGGCCTCGGTGAAGTGACCGGCCTGGGATGCGAAGTTTCTGCTTGCGGTGCCGGTACTGTCTCCGTCTCGAGCCCCAGCCTTGGAGGAGCGCAGAGCTCGGAAGACGTTGGGTGTCAGCACGTACTGGCCGAAGGAAGTAAGGAAGAGCCCTGCAGGCAGCTCGGCGTTACATAGCACACGCGGTCAGCCACGCATGCCCCGCCCTCTGGCAGGACTGACGTCACCAAGTGCTCCTCGGCAAACTCCCTGTCAGGCAGGCAGAGGACTTCCGGAAACGACCCTTCCACCCCACGGGCGCCTGGTGGGCTTCTCAGCTAAACGAGCCAACCTCAGAGTTCGGGAAACCATGATTCGGCACCATTCTGGTGCCACCGCACGTCTACCAAGAGTCGTCGACTGGGTTTCTAGACACAAGCGGTCCGTTGGCGTTATTCTTGCCGTTGATGGCTGGGGAAGCACGACCGGAGGTGCATCTGGACCCCCACGGCAGGAAACTTCTTCCGAGGCGCGGCCACAGCGCCTTCACCGCCCCAGGCGTTTTTGGACCAAGCGGCGCGGGCAGCGGCGATGGAGGCTCCTTTCAGAGACATCGATGCAGCAGGCGCTGTCCACTGCAATTCCGGGCTCCTTGCATGTGTAAACGCCAGTCTGATGGAGCCTCAGGAGCTACGAAAGCGCGGCACAGTGACTAGTGACGAGTGCCATCGGGTCATTGAATTCTCGGATGGCGACGAGTCCTTGTCCACGCAGTGCATGGCAGCCTGTATAAAGCACAAACTCGCGGACTCTCGTCTCGGATGCAGTGCTTGCGGCGGCGGAGGCCAAGTCCCAGGCTAGAGGCCGTCCATTGAAGGCCTCCAAGAGCTGCGCAACCACGCTGCGATGATCCTGAGGACCACAGTAACAGGACCCGTCCCGTGCCTACCGTGGACATCCATGGACCATGCACATTCATGCGCTCGCTGTTCACATCGAAGTCTCAGCACCAAGCGGACGATGTCGACCGACTGAAGTGATCACCCCAGGCAGGGAGGAAGGGCTCGCCAGAGACCTAAACACTGCCCGAGGCACAACTTGGTCAATGAAGCCAACCCACTCACTACACTCCACGTTGAAACTGCTTCCTGCCGAACTCCAACCTGCCCCAACCTGCATTGCTAAGTCACGCCAAAACCTTCCTCTGCAACCTGGAGGTGCCTCTGATACTTACGACCAGGGCGGGGCAAGACAAGAAGAGAGGGGAGTTTCCAAGCTTGAACACGGTTTAGATTCGAACAAAAGGAAAAGCCTGCCCGGTGCCCGCCTCTGATCCGAAAGACCCGGCATTGACTTGGGTCCATCTGAAACCATAACAAAGCATGCTCAAGTAGAGCTGCTCATCTCATTGCAATTGTGTTCCCTTATACGTCACGACAGCCCACAGCAAGACAGGCCTCGCGCTCGCAAAGGAGCAGCGCGTCACGAATGCTGGAGGGCTTCTCCTTCCATCTCTGCAGCTACTACGAAAATATCATCATGCCATAGCTCTACTGGCTACATTCACCCAAACCTGGCAACCTTCTTACCGGGAGCAATGAAGCCATTCCTAGCTTCCCCACCTGCCGCACGAAAGAAATCTTTTTGCCTGCAAGGTCCAGTCGGTTGTTTTCTCACATGCACATGTGTCCAGAATGCTGCCCTTCCAATTCATACCTTGGCAAGCGCAACAGGTCTGGCCTATGGATAGGAGCACCTCGTCGTAGTCCTTTGGGCGAGAGGATCTGCTTAAGACGGCATGCGGGGATCCATTCTCGGGTCCTCCATGTGCATCCCCACTCCGTTCAGCACAGACACCTCGAAAGACTTACTTTGCCATGTAGAGTTTATCGGCAGGGAATCGATAGTGATGGACTCCACGTCAATCTGCCGAAAAGTTGAAGAGTCAGGACCGTGTCGTCCAGCCTCCTCGCGCTGCTTGAAGAGCTTTGTCATCTCCACTTCGGTCGTGTGGTTTACCACCAGCAGGATCTTTTCCTAGGCACGCACACGTACGACTGGGCGGTGTGGCCGGTACCATCGACAAGAGAAGCTGCCAGGCCATGCACAACATGCAGCCACATACCTACGGCCCAAATCCTTTCCCAGCTGCAATGCCGGCAGCAGACATCTCTTCGCAAAGCCTGGGATCCAGAAAGATCCCTCGATCACTAGGACAGCCAACGCAAGCTCACCACTGCCAAGGTGCCATGCGATGGCTGGTTTCACCAGCCCCCGGCTGCGAACTGGAAAAAGCCACCTGAAGGTGTTGATTGCGGTCGTGGTTGTGGCATAGCATCTCTTTCTCATCAATGCATCATATCTCCAACTGCGTTCTCCACCTGCTCGTGACAAGTTCCTTTACGTTATGTTTTTGTACCCCCAACTCCAATGTAGCACCTACTGGACTTTTCCTGCTTCTGTACGATGTCAGATCATTTCGCATTCTGCCATGACATGTTCTTCCGAGTAGACCTGCTTTGACCAGTCAACTGCAAATCCCACCATCAGGACCCCGTCCCCCGACGTCGACCAGCCACGGCCCGACGCACTTCGTGGCGGGCCAGATGCCAGGGCAGGCACCTGACAGGTCGAGGCCTAGACCTAGACCGCGAGCTTAAATGTGCCGAGAAAGACAAACTGTTAGTGTATCGCACTGCGCTGCTGGATGTGGGGCCTTTGTACGATTGATTCTTCTGAGATTTCCAGCCCTCCATAGTTAATGCAAGCTTGAAGCAATGAGTTAGCTCGTGATGCTAATCATGCTAGTCGCACCTGATTGGGTTGAGCGTATCCTTCCTGACAACTGAATGGCGCAGCACGGGTGCGCCTGCGATTGGAACAATCGCTGTGCGAACTGCCTTCTGCCTCGCCGCACTCAGTACCCGGGTAAGCTAGACAGCACAAGCTACTCCTCCGCAGTGTGTCAAAGGGCGAAAGCATCGGAGATGCTCGGGTTTGGAGGGCCATGGGTGAAGAATTGAGAGTGCCTGCTCTGGAACACAGGGAAACACCGCTTGAGTTTGTTTGTCGGTTCAGGTTGCACACGGGAGTTGAGAAAGTAAGGCTAGCATCTGGTGCTGCTTCGTTTCGCGAGGGAAGGCTTCCACTTGCACTCCAAGAGGAGAGCAAGTGCTGACACATGCTGTAAAGCCATTGTACAAGCCTGACACCAAGCCCAAGTGTGGCAAGGTAACGGCTAGAGTGGAAAGGCATCATCATCACCACCACCATCATCATCAGCAATCCGGTCATGCATCCAGCAACATCACGTTCTTGGGAAAATCAGTGGGCCACTGAATCATCTGAATCACTGCCTCTTGCTGGCGTCTGGGAAGCCACCAGACCAAGGCTCGGGCTCGGGGATGGTGAGCTCCAGAGGCTCCATGCCCAAGGACTTCACAATCCTCACCACCTCCTCCTGAGGCTTGAGGTGACCAGGTGGGCGCAGTGGGCTTTTGTGCGAAACTCAACAATTAGATCTAGCCGATCTAGCCTTTGGCATGTTCGCAAAGGCAGCAGTCTTTCAGACAGATACCAAATCTACCAGCATCACCACAGTTCAAAACGGGACAGAAAACACTCAGCCAGGCTCCTGGTCAGCCTTTGACCGGCAGACAAGCTGTGCAGAGCCATCGCCCTGGGAGCCCACCTCGAGAATGGGGCATGCAGAGCGGCAAGAAATGTTGCAGTCATTGCTTCATTGCGTGAGGCTGCTGCTCCCTTACCTCCGGTGATGTACTTCTTCCTGAGCTTCCCAGCATGGCGGGCATACTTTGCTGCATCAAACCGATGATAGAAACTTGTAAAATTCCAAATATGGCGCTTCTCAAACCATCTCTCCATGACTGTGGAAATCGGGCTTTGCCGTGCCAAGATTCAGCTCCGGGTATGTTAGCAGCCGATGCAAAGCAGGTGCCTGGCAAGGTGCCATTTGCAGTCGGATGTGCTTAACCATGCCATCATGAAGTTGAGGGTTCATCTGGTTCACGGAAAGATGCGGAATGGCACCTAGGAGCACCTGCTTGAGCACACATCCTTCTTCTTTGGGTCATTACCTGTCTGTGTTTTTTTTGTGCTGGTACTTGCGAATTGCGCTGTGGAGCGACACTCGATGTCCAATCGTGGCGGGGTTGTCGACCACCGACTGTCAAACTCAGTAAGACTTTCTCCTTGACATAGTACATTGGGCGGCCGGTCGGAAAGTTTTGCATGGTGATTGTTAGTTCGTTCGTGTCGCACCACTACCACTAATGATGCGGCTGCCGCTCCCGCTCCCGCTGCCGCTGCCGCTGCCGCCGCTGCTGCTGCTGCTGCTGCCGCTGCCGCTGCTGCTGCCTCCTGCCAGTTGCCACGGCCACTGCCACTGCGGCTGCTACTACTGCTGCTACTGACACTGCTACTGCCACTGCCAATGCCACCGCTCCTCACGAAGAGGTCAGTCCATACGTATGGATTGAAATCCTTCTTGATTTCTCCTCCTGGTTGGTAAGACGTGGCGGGGCGAGGCCGTCTTGCTTGAGCCGTATATGCCCGTGACAAAACCTGTTGTCGTTCAGACGACCTGGTACAATCTCGCGGCACAACAAACCTAGACCATCCCAGCACCATCACCACCGTCACTGCCACCACCAAGAGGAGCATCGGCACCTCTGCTATCTTGAGCACGCCTGTGCCCTGAGCGAGCACTTCTTCTGGCGGAGCCAACACTGCAATTTGCTGAACAGCGGTACGCACCGCTGCAGGCTTCACGACAAAACGTGGCTCTGCGCACCGTCAGCTCGTGTGGGCAGAGAGGGACTGCGATCTCATCCCACCTCCGCTGCGCCTCTGTCATGGCCTGGGGCTGAGCAGAGATTTCGCCATGGACGCCTTGTCCTGATTTTTTCTCAGAAAATCCTCATCCCCGCCTCGCCGAGTTTTTCTGCTGCCACACGGCCATCCTGGCGTGCGGCGGCAGCTTCCGGGCTCGCTTGATGCTGCCCGGGGCAATGAGGCCTTCTCCTCGGCGAGGATCTTCTGCGCGTCCTGACCTGGGCAGATCACGACTGAGCCGACTGCCTTTCCTTGTTAGCCCTTCCAAGCAGCTGGCAGACACGCTGGTTCACCTCCCCAAGAAGAGAATGCAACGCACGGTCCGAGTCGCCCCGAGGAAAGGGGTATGCCTTCAAGAAGGCAAAGCCCGGCCAAGTCGCTGGGACCCTTTGAAGTGCATGCTACAGTATCTGCCCTCGTGAAAAGGCCTCGTTGAGGCATTTCAGGATCTCTTTGGTATCCTTTCTGCAACTTCTCGCCAACACACAGCATTTGGCTGAGATCAGCTTCACTTGTGTCCTTCTTTGCACAAAGGTCCACCACGACCATGTAGATAGTGGCAGCAGCCCGTACCTTGGGGCGCTTGACTCTTCGGACGACTGAGCCGAGAGGCACCGACTCCGTTGAAAGCAAGTCGGAATCAAAGATCATCTTGGTCACCTGACAGCTCAGCGGAATGAGCTCGAGCTTTCCATGAAAAGGAGAGTATAGAGCAAGCTGTCCGTAGCTCTTCAGCGGGACCGAACTGACACGGCTGCAGCCTAATGCAGAAGCTTGGGGCTCAAGAGGGCGTTCCGAGGTTGATGCTCTGCGACCGAAGGCCACGCATTGATCCAGGCGACCACAGCGCGACGGAGTGTTGATCTAGGCAGGGGACAAGACAGGGCAGCTTCCGAAGTCCCGACTCTTTCAAGCATTCCCACACCTCACCACGGTAAGCAATGTCCATCTCTCCATGTGTAGTCAACTTCAAGTCCTGAGTAAGAGCTGTGTGGTATCAACGGAGCCGGTCAGAACCCGAGGTGAAGCAGCAGGACGAGGCTGCAGTAGGGCATCCACGTAGAGCTGGTTGAGGGCTCTGACGATGAGAACGCAAATGGCAGCAGATGATGAAAGACCCTTCCTCGGCAAAACGGGCAAAGATTCCAAGATGCCTTTTCCATGAGGTTCTGCAGCCCCACTGTCTAGCCAAAGCATGCACCAGCCCTGACGTGCAGCCTAAGCTCTTGATTGGAAGGTCTGACTTGTAGTTCACGATCTCCGCACCACCGACGCGGAAATGCTTGCCAAGTTCCAAGACACAGCCTGTGAAATGCTCTATGTTCGGTCGTAGAGAGCTAAGGCTGATAGCGAACCATGGGCCACGAATCTGGCTGGCACTGTGCCAGATTCACGAGAGAGGCCGCATGCTGCACTCGTCTGCGATCGGCCTGCTATGTAAGCAAACGTCGACGGGGATTGCGCTGTTTCCTTGGTCATCTCGCAATAGCAAACACGCTCTAAAGTGTCGACCAACATTGATGTGGATCCCCTGATTTGTGGGTGGAGGTCACATCTTTCCGCCACGAGTGAGGAGAGACAGTGCCACGGGTAGCAAGCAGGCCACCGGAGGCGAGTAAACAGACTTGTTCGAAACGACACTTTTAGCCACACAGGCAAGAAGTCGAACGAAGCAGCGGAGAAAGTTACAACATGGTACAACTACCTTGAAAGCTTTCGGAACAGCTTGGCAAGTGGAAGCATTGCTCAGGGAGCTTTTGGACCTACTTCTTTCTTCCAGACAGTGGAAGTTCCGAACTGTCGCAGAACACATAACTTCCGGCTGTACTTGAAGCAGAGCGACGCGCAGCCCGGTCTCGTCGTCTAAGTCAAGCTGGATGCTAGTCCCATCAGAAGAGCAGTAAAGCCTCGGCAGAACACGGCGAACTTCTGCCAGACTAAGTGGCATCTGCCGACATGCACTGAGCGGCCCACAGCCTCCGACTGCCCTCGCCGAGCAGACGGCGGGCTCGCGCGTAGAGCCCTGGCCGGTCAAAGGGCAGAGAGACGAAGGCACGGTAAGACAGAGAGAGAGAGAGAGTGAGAGAGAGCAAGGCAGAGCTGCGGCCTTGGTCCGTTCCACAAACCAGGGCACAGCCGGGCACGACCTCCGAGTTAAAGCGGCGGTAGCCTCCCGAGTGCCGAAGCCTCCGATGCCTTTAAAGCCACTCTAAGTCTTCTCGAGACTTTGTAAGAGATGTTTGGCATGTTTGCGCTTGAAGGGACTTTCATGGACTGAGTGGCAGATCTGCAGGGCACGCACAGCCAGTCAGTCTTGCCTCGTTACAAATCCGCTCCGTATGTGTTTGCTTTCGAGCTTTGGCCTTTTCTTGCCGTCCTAGTCGCGCTTGCTGCTTGCACGATGTACCTGTTGGAAACAGAGGCCTCCGGCCCAGTCGCTGTGCTCTCCGAAGAGGCAAATTCTCCCCGTGACGAAGAGCTCGATTGTCCTTGACAGGCTGCCAGGTGCAGCGGACGTTTCCAACTGGGCTTGCTGGGCTTTCAGCATCTGTCCCCTCGTTCCTCGTTCCAGAGCTGTTGCTGCTTGCTTCTCACAGAACAATGAACCCTTTGCAGTAAAACGTATGTAGTATATTTCCTTAGGCCTTGCTGTCCGCATCTGCATCGAAACAGTCAATGCGAACATGCTGAGCGCGTGGCTGGTCATCGCTGCTTTCAACCATGGATCAAACTCGAGCTTCGATTAAAAACAGCGATCAAGACGAGTTTGCTTGGAACAATGCTGAGAATCTCAACGAATCTGTGTTGTCTCTAGTTGCGCGAGCTGGGCAAGCAGCAGTGGTTCACCTCTTGTGGGTGTGATGATCGACTGCTCGTAGCCTATCAGCATGGTAGAGTCTTTGGACACGATCACTTGACATGTGAAGCAATACGCCTGACAGTGTTTCGGTGCTGCAATGGCTTGCGGCATGGACGCAACAGCCAGAGGCAATCCAACTGTCCTTCCAAGCGATCAAGTTCTGTGAGGTTGTTAACTACTCATCAGAAAGGCTCAACCATTCAGCGATGTGAGTTTACAACCACCACCTACGCAGGCATTGGATTCTCCACGCACCCTGCCCCAGCCCCGGCCGGAAAAATGGTAGTGTTCTGGTGTAGGAAGCACTCGCCCTGCACACTGACCTGGCCGACAGATCACACGCGAGTTGCCAGCTTGCTGCACTCGCTCTCCTGTGGCTACAACACGGCCTTCCTACAGCCTACGCTCACTGCGTCAGGAGCATGCGCGGCCCTCACAGAAATGATTCGGACGCCCTGTCGGCCAACGCGACGGGCACCTCGTACTCCATGCCGAGAAGCAGCCTCAAGGCCACAAACAGTGCGGGAATCCGTCAGAAGCAGAAGCCGCTGCTCGCTGCCCTTGCCACAGCAGCGGCTTTTTGGGTCCAGAACTCTCTCGCCTCCACGTCAGGACTCTTGTCTACACTACACCGTGAAAGAAGCACGGGCAGTAGCTCCCAAAACTCCATTTGGGAAGAGCGGCACTTTACACAGATATGGCTCAAGAGAAGAATCAGCTATCTTTCAAAGGGAGCTCCTGACCTCTGGGATGTGTGCAACCAAAACGAAACAACGGGCCACCACTCTGGAGCCAGGGTCCGGTGAGTAAAAGAAGAATACACGGCCGTGTATTCCAAACATGGCATGTGAAACTCTGAGTATTTTGGACCCTCTCCTCGAGCTCTGGCACTGCATCGCTAGGAGGGAGCACATCACAGGGCAGAGTGTGTTTGACATCCGGATCACCAGTTTCGTCAACTGTGTGACCTGCAACGTGATCCCTCGGGGACTGTCAATGGCGTCCCTGCTTACCAGCTGTCATCGCAAAGCTGAGAGTTGCCCTGGTCCTGGCGCCCCAAGCTTTTCTACTGCCCGCGGCTAGAGAGAGGCAGACGTGTGCGACCAACAAATAAAGCAAGCATTCAAGCATCACGAATAGAGATGTGCCTGAGACACCACAGCTATGGCTTCAGATTCTGCGACAGAGTCCTTGGGCAAGAATCGGCCGGTGAAGTAGTAGTTCGAATGGAGCAGCGGGCCTTTGCGAGCATCGGAACGGCGAGGCAGCTCCCAGCCAGGCCAAGGCTTGCTACAGTAGTCCGCGCTTTGCAAGCTCTTAGCTCAGACGCAGGCCGAAGGCGATGACGAAGGTGCTGAGGATGAGCTGAGATGAGCAGGAGATGGCAGGAGTCCGGAAAGTGCTAAAGTGCTAATGCCACCAAGCCACACCCCAGATTATGTACTCGCCAATGGGGCTGTGCATCCTGCACCTCGGTGTCCAGACCAGCCGGCTTGACCGGAGCGGAAGAACGTCTCTTGCATCAAGCCACATGTACTCCGCGAAGTCAAAGTGATCCTGCATCAGGCATCCATGGGGATGCAACCAGAAGTCTCCACCCGATTGCACATGCCCACTCACGCAGTTGCCATCCTTCTTTCTTCGGGCTTGACTGCCACATCCCGAAAACCACTCACAGAAGCACAGCCTGTGTCTTCCCTCCCGCGCGGGCGACCTCCAAGTTGTGCCCGAGACGCGGCAGCGAGCGGGTGACGAAGCTGCGTGGAGCAACCAATGCCATTGGGGCCTCTGCTCGCAGCTCGCATGGCAGTGCACAAAACAGAGCCTCCAGGTTGCGCAGCCTCTCAAGGCCTCTCACTGAGACTTTGCTGGGCGCCGGACCGGAACCCGTAGCGGCGCTGTGCGCAGTCCCGCGGCCGGACGGAGCCCGACCTGGGCGATCCTGGAGAGAAGCGAACGCAACAATCAGCAAAGCATGAGCTAACACCGCAATGGACTTCTGCCGGCCTGGTGGCGCTTCGCAAGAGGCTCATGGCTTCTGCCTCGGAGTTTCAATTCCAGAGAGGAGCTTTTAGCTTTACTTTAGTGATTGCCACAGATCGCGAACAGTTGCAAAATGCAGCACGATAGCACCCCTTCTGCGAGACAAGAGGCTTTGGACTTTCTGCGGGGCCGTCGTTAGAAAGCCGAGGGCTGCACGCTGTGAGCCCAGAATTGGTGAGCAGGCTGCCACATGCAGTGAGAGTGTTCGAATTAGGGCACCACAACTGCAGCGAAACTCAAAGAGACGCGTAGATTTCACACATTTCTCATCACGCCCTGATTACGACTCGACCTGGGCCCCACACTCTGTCGTGTGTCGTATGGGCACCTTTGGCTCGGATTCGATTGCTTCCTCTGACTCCCAGAGTCCGGTGGAAGCGACGATACCGAAATAGCCAGCAAGTCACATGCAGGAAGCAAACACACCGATCAAGCTTCTGATGTACGTTCATCTCTGCCGTGTTGCGAGCCAACGGAAAAGTCCAACATGCCAGCACATTGCTCAAAGTCTGAATGTGCTCGCACCACGCGGCTGAAGTCTGCGACCAAGGCACCACGATCACGCGGGGTCGGAGAAAGCGCAGCTCCCGGCACTGCATCCGCTCCTGCGATCGTCACACAAAAATCCGAACGATGCTGCCGGCAAGCCCCAGGAACAGCATGAGTTGCTGCAGCCGATGCTGTCAGGGCAGCTTAAAACCGGAAGATACCGGAAGTCTGCTGATTACCTGAATAACATGCGAACGTTATTAACAACATGCCTTATGCTGTGTAACCATCACATTCGAAGTGCAAGGCTGGCTGTTCGGAACTCGACTCTGTGGCCAGAGGCACTTGGACGTTTGAGGCTGTTCCAGGATGTGCACAGGTCACTCAAGCCATCAGTGGCTCAACAAAGCACTCAAGCCAGAAAGCATGGCATTCAGAAGCAAGACTGATCAACAGGAGAGGCCTCGTGTCCCATGCGCGAGATCAGCGCCAGTGTCCCGTCACCAAGCTGTGCAGGAGCAAACAAAGACTCTCTCATTGCAAGAGAAAGAGCGGCCTCTCGTTTCTATGGAGAAGAGACATGCAAACTCATCTGAATCTGACGGTACATCTAGCCTGCACGTCCACCGCAGTGTGGACAAGGAAGCCTCAATCACAGCCAATTGTCAGGTCTCCGGGGTTTCCGGTGGAATCTGGGCAAATATTGCAAACTCCGATTGCCGAACACATTCGACAAAAAGAATACATAGACTCTGGACACCAACATTTACACGCACGCATGCACAGACTTGACGTGTTGTGCAAGGAGCTGAAGTTGGTAGACGGCATAGTTCCCAAGAAGTGAGGGCCGTCAGACACAATGTCCTCGATCACATCACCTGATGGGTGTTTGAAGGCACAAAGTTTTGCTTTCGGCCTTTGCTCATGTAGGCAATTCGCACACTCAAATGCTCATTTAAGCACAAATTCTGTAAACCATCCAGAATTTCTGCCGCGGTGCTCGTCACACCCGCGGACAGCTCGTGCCCATAGCGGGTGACCGGCACCACCATGAACCTGCGTGGGACTATGCTCGGCAACTCTGCATCTTTCTCGGTGACACATTCATCACAAGCCTGCCAGTGTTCCTCACTTGCGTCACCATGCATCAGCTGCAGCATCGGCGGCACTGCCGTCGGCAAACCCGGCCTCTCCGAACCGGCTGGCAGCATCGTCGAGATATGCGCGCGATATGCATCCTCAGCTGAAGCACATTCGGCACAGTAGGAATTCTAACCCGAGCGGGCAGACTTAGACGTTGGCAGACTCATCTTACTCGTCTGACCTGCTGAGCATAGCGCTACTCGGCAGCACGAGGTCTCCTCCTGGCACGGGAGACAGCATGAAGCACAAAAAGCCTGCTGCTTGCTGGTCCGATTCTACATAGGTTGGCCACATTTGCCACATAGCTTGCTCAGTAACTACGAAATGTCTTCTGATGCCTCCGGACGCTTGGGCACAATGGCGACGGGCTGTGGCATCAGCCGACGACGGAGGCTGTCGACGATGTAAACCTCAGGGCACCGGCTGGGACACTGAGGCGACTTGTTGAGTTCTCCGGTGCACCAGTCACTACAATAGTCTGTCTCGTGCTTTTGCAATATGCCACTCCTTCGTGAGACTGTTGTGGCAGGAATGACCTCGAGCCGGCTTCTGCCCAGTGCATCCAAGGTTCTCTGTACTCTGTGATAGGATCCTGTCGACAGATCCCACAGTCACATGCGCACAACATGCGATTCCAGACCGGCCAGCACTGCAACGAGAGCAACGCGGGGGCAGTCAAAGCAGACCAGAGACAAAACGTGGGGCAGGTGGGTTTGCAGACTGATATTGTCCTATCGGTCAACCAGAGATTGGGAAAAGAGCCAATTGTCTTACATCAGTGTCATGGTACCTATCTTTACGTTGGTGTTTTCCTGTCAACAGATTGACTTTCCTACGCTCATCTGCGTATCTGAGAGCATGTACTTGCTGATTCATGTATTCTATTGTGCGCCCGTGCATCTGTCTGCAGTGTACCGACTTCCTGCCTCTCTTGATCCAGCCCATGCACTGTACCCTCTTGTTTGTAACTTAGATTGAAGGGGTGATTTTCGGTCTATCAGATGATGCTCCGACTGCACCACGGCATGATTGCGTTGCTTGGGCAGAATGTCCTCGTTGATCACTGTCCTGATCAAAGTCGAGATCAGCTCAAATTTCGGACCGCAAGGCTGGTTGTGAATGAGGACAATCGATTCAGGATCTACACGGGAGGAAGTCCCTCCTTTCACTCTTGCAGCGAGTGACTCCAATTCGACATGACAGATGCTGCCCAAGTCACTCAACAGAGTTCTGGCCAAAGTACAGGTCAGCAAGGAAGTACCCTTCGCGCTCGTCCTGGCAGAAGCCCGTTCTGTGTTGCAGAAGACAGCACTTGCTCCACACTATCTGAGTCACGAAGCGTTTTCCTAGCATTCTTCTCATGCCTGGCCTGGGAGGTTTGTTGAGAACAGACACAACCAAAGTATTCAACCCTTCCTGACCTCGTCCTTCTCGATCCGCCCCACTCCACAAACTCGGCAGCGGGTGGTGGGGAAGGGCTCCACGATGTCCGGAACGTAGGACCTCGGCAAGCATTCTGAAAATTTGAGCAGATCAGGCAAGAACACCACAGTTGCCTCACAGCGAACTGTCACCAGCTTTTGTTTGCTTCTCCACATACCACGACCAGGCGGAAGTCAAGTGCAAGCGAGCAGCAAATCAACATTGTCTTGCGGGCAGCTCAAAGAGAACGTGGTTGTGTATTCCACGCAAGGATCTATCAATATGTCTGGAACACACACCTCTCCTGCACCACAGGGCAAGAAGGGAAGCAGAGATCATTTCTGAGTGCTTGTCTGCAGAATGCCCTGCACGGAACATCGCAGGACAGGATGATGCAGACGTTTCTGCGATCACGAACAAAGGCTTCAAACGAACATGAAATTCTCGAACGGCTTCAACAATCTCAGGGCTGGTATGCAAAGTACCTAATTATTCGCGATGCCATCTTTTGCGTCGTTTGCTGAAGTAAACAAAACGGGAGGAGACATTGTTTGCAGCCTTGTTTCTGTTGTTCTTTCCGGTTTTTGTTGGCTTTAGGGGCCGCCGGAAGGTGCGGGGTGGTGCAGCGGGGGTGGCGCGGGGAGGGGCAGGGGGCCTGGAACCCAACTCTTCACAGACAAGTGGGCTTCGATGCAATATACAGGTGGAACACGGAACTTTAACCTATGCACCATACCACATGGACATTAATTAAACTAGGTCAGATGAGAACTATCAGTTAAATGTTATACTGTTCTACATTGTACTGATATGAGCTCAGATGTTACTTGAATGTGTCATGTATAATGAGATGATACAGACCTTTCCATATGAAACTCGAGTTATGTTAATATTGCGATATATGCCATACTGTAGTACAATGCTTTTGCAACAATGCTGTTAATACTAAATGGTTACATGAACACGATATTAGGATTGCACTACACTCATATTACTAGGTAGACAACTGAAAACTCGGTTATTCTTAATGTTTTGATACATGAACATTCATGTTCGAGTATATCCCGTTTCCTTGTAGTATAGCACCGTACGGTATATCTATACCATACAACTGCATACTATATCATATTACGGTATATTATGGTTTATTGTATTTATTCTTCTCGATACTCTTACGTGATATCATATTCTTGTTTACTGTGTTAGATCATGGTATATTGAACCGCACTATACAATGTTATGCCATGTTTGAACAGATTCCACTTATTGGACTATGCTGCACTACTTTGTCTTAAAATATTGTATCTGATATCGTACGTTTTAAATGTATATTAGATACTGCATATTTTTGCGTTTCTTGTATGTATGTTAAACTGTATTGTAGATCAAATAAAAAAAAGGAGTATCCTATGTATATGTAATGCTCTACACCACCACACACCTCAGGATATCTTTTATATGTTGTATATTGCATATTTGACCACAAGTCTAACAGTAAATACTACTTGTTTCATGCGGTAAACTATATGCTATGCAGAGTTCATTGTATATTCTGTTGTGTACTGTGTATGTATAAAATACAATATGACTTTTGCTGTATATCATGTGATGTACATTTCATGTTGAAGATTGCATTGTTACCGCCATTAACTACAGCTTGAAAACCCGAATATTCAAGTGCAATCTATCTCATACATTATACTGTATACAGACAGTGAGAGAGTCTATGTGATGTAACCAGCTAACCTACATTATACATGGCATGTTGCATGTTGTTAAATTTTGTATACTGAATATCACATATTATAGATTATATACTATATGATATATACTATATACGTATACTACATATTGTATATTATAAGTCCTGCCTACATAATATGTTGCTTCGGAACCCAGATGTAAGCAAAGAGTGGTGGCATTTGGTCAGTGGACGTATAAGCTTACAACCCCAAGCGAAGCATTTTTAACTTAACACACAGTGTATTAAGTCCCGTGATCCGCGAGGGGATGCACAACGAGTTGAAAGAGAGATGCATGAACTTGCTGATGGGACAGCATACTCCAATTGCGGACACACCCCCTTCATACTGTTTCCCCCCCGCCCCCCCCGGCACCCCACCCATCACCCCCAGATAAAGAAAAAAACTGAAAGAACAAAACATGCTACAAACAAACACCCTAAACAAAACTCAAAAAAACCGTGCTTGCTGTCAAGGACCCGTGCAACTGCGAGCCGTTCCGAAGCCGGCCTGCCTGAAGCTGAACAACATTTATTCGCGGGTCCTGGCATCATGTTTAAGCATCCAGAGATGGCATAGAGCGGGCAAGCCTCAGTTTTGTACATCACAGTATCTGAGCCACATTCTGCCAACTGTGCAATCGATGCGAAACCAATACATAAATCCCAAGGAAAATCAACACGTCCGGCGGCATGCGAAGCGGTATTGGATCAAGCGACATTTCCACAAGGCTGTGGCAATACTGTGGTCGTGGTCTGGCTGGTCGTGATACCTTACAGTATGGACAGGCCATGTGGGCAAAGACGCTTGGAGCTACACAACCCCTCTACCCTGCCCTTCCTCCGGAGTCTCTGTCACTCCAAATCGCAAAGTGCCTAATTGTGCAACATGCAACTGCCAAAGTATCTGTTTCAAACACATAGATAGATAGACATGTATACTTTATTTATACATACAAATGTACACATACATAGGCGGGCCTGCCTGCCTGCCGGCCTGCCTACGCACCACCTACCAACCTGCTTGGCTAACAGGCTACCTACCTACTTACTACTTTCCTCGTTGTACCTGCCTACTGCCTCCTTCCTTCCTACCTACGACTACGGCCCCACACCGACGGACCCACCTACCTACCTATCTTCCAATGTACCTTAACTGAGGAACATTCCTTAAGCTGTACCAAAACCCGTAGTATGATCTATGGAGTCCTTACTTATAAGGGGATATTAGAATATCTGGGCACTTACGTACGTACTCACTCACACAAATCACTCACGCACTCGCTCACTCACTCACCTACTTACATACCTACATACTTACATACTTACATAAATACTTACTTAATTCCCTACTCCACAGCAGTATGCATCCAAGCCATTCGTCAGATGGTCACGCATCTTTAACGCGTGTTCTTGGTTTTTGATGCACGCACGTAGGTATGTATGCGTACATGGGCGTATATATATATATATATATATATACATATGTATATATGTATGTGTATGTTCGTTTGCATATACATGTACAACCACAGATACACATACACATACACACACACCTAGACGTAATAATACCTACACGCGTGTAGCACACATATCTATATGTGTATATACATATAAGTATCTATATATATATATATAATGCTGTATTATACAAGCGTATACCTATATACCTATATGCATTTATACATTTATACATATGTACCTTTATGATGCCTTTATGCATTGATACAAGTATGCAAAAAACATAAGTACATATGTACATGTACACATATATACGTATATAAATATAAACATATATACAATATGTATATACACACATACACAATCATACAGACACATACATACCTGTAATACAGATACATACACATACCCACATACAGTCACCTAATTGCACATACATACAAAGACATACACATACACAAACATACACAGACATATACATACCCTTGCATACTGCATACATAGATACATACACCAACCCCAAGAAACACAACGGCCTGGAGCCTTCGGCTTCGACAGGCGGGNCTACCTTTGCTTCCAAACATCGAACACCTCAACACAAGATCACCACCGGCGCGCGACCGGGCGAGCTCGCGCGGCAGAGAGAAAGGGGGGCCCTGGAAACAAAACTAAGACCCGGGGAGCAACGGCCCGGGGGGGGGGGGGGGGAATGGAGGGCTAAACCAAACTCCGAAGCTCAGAGCCCAAGCCGTTCCAAAGTGGTAGGGGGGATGACCGTACGCAGGGACCGTTCCGAAAACCTCAACCCAGAAAAATGGCAATAGCCAAGTATACGGCACTAGTAGTTCTTTAGCAAGCCAATACTCAAATCATGTGGCAGCAGTAACTAGTGTAATCGCATCTGCACCATATGCCATAAAAGGACCCCGAACTACCGCATATGACGGGGAATGATTCTGATGAGCCAACAGCTGTAGGTTCTAAGCCGCCAACAGACGAAACGATCCACCCAGATTCATCAACCCTTCAGGGAAACACCATTGGGGAAAGGTCTAAACCTAAACCTGTTGTACACTATCTACTGAACAACCTGGAATCAGGAGGCTGCGGAAATTCCAGCCTCAGGACCCCAAAGCTCTTCCGGCAAGCTGTTGCAATGCTTGAATTGCCAAACTCAAAGAAGGCACTGGTTGAACTGGTGCTGGAGACGGTGGAGCTTGTCCCCGTGCCTGTCACTGTGGTGCCCGTGCGGGTGATGGTGCCTCAGCATCGCAAGTTTGCAGATTCAGCGCTGCTAAAACTGGTCGGGTTGGGGTATTACCTGTCCTGCTCTCAACGAAGGCTTCTCCTCGCAAGAAGTTCAGAAAGTACATAGCTTGCTTGCCAAGCGTCTGGTTGTCAGAGTTGTGGATGAAGTGGTGGTCGATGAGCTCAGCGTCATGGTAGTGATGGAGGTGGAGGTTCGCCTGGGAACAAGTGGCAAGCAACTCATGGGCACCGACCATCAACCTGACGACTGCATCAAGCACAAGAAATCTGCAAGGTGTTTCCGGATGTGCGTGCCCGTGCTGATGCACACGTGCTGCTGCACATGTACACTACGACAGACCATGACATGCAAGGCGAGGACGAGGTGGAGGTCCCTGAGGTCGTCAATGATGTAGCAGTACTTGTCGTCGCGGTCTCGGTTGTACTGCTGACCTCAGGTTCACACGTGGCACGCACACACGAAGAACTGGCCACTGAAGTGATCCACCAAGCCGCTGAAGTCGTGCTTTCAGTTAAGGTCGTGGTTGTCCCTGTCGTGCCCAGGTATGTTGTCGACGTGGTGGTGGTGTTGGTCAACGTCGTTGTCGTGGTGCCTGCACGTGAGGTCGCTCCCTCCGAAATGCGGTCCCCTGCCGTTCCTTGTTATCAAACCAAGCGGCCTGTGGTTAGTGTGGACGATGATGATGTAATGCTGCTAGAGGTCGATGTGACAGATGTCAGTGTCGTTGAAACCGTGCCTCAGTAGCAGCCCGCGACAAAGCATTTCAAATCTCATCCACGGCTTCAAAAGGCAAGAGTGGCTCGAGCGCGTTGTGGACGTAGTCGTCGCAGTTGTGGTTGAACTCCTAGACAACTCAACGATCATTGCCCCGCCATGTGCTTGCAACAGTGAACTACGAGCATGATTCTACGAAAAACGCTCCAATTGCACTGCCTGCTTTTTCTCGAGACACGGAAAAGGTTGCAAAACGTTAGCGTGACCTATGTGAGCTGCCTGGTGCTCGTCAGAGTTGTATGGGTTGTCGACAGCGTGGATGTTGACGACCGGCTCGTCGTCGTGTGTGTATGGCTGGTGACCGTCAAAGAAGCCTCTGGCAGACCAAGGGTCCGGCGAGCAACAAACAATCACCGACGGGTGACCAACACCCAATTGGGGCATCCTGCAAGTGCGAGCCGTGGCCACGTGCCTATTGCCCGTCTTTCTGTATGATGTCGTGATCTCAAATTCCAAATCCAGCCGGCTGGGACAGAAGGACACGGAGAATCTCTCAGCGGGTGGAAGCCCTGTGCAAATGGTATGTCGGCTGCTGCCGATCACAACTCACAAAGCTAAACTGCTGGGGAAGCAGCAGTCATAGTGGTAGACCTTCGAAAGCAGGGCGATTTGTCTCACTTACACTCACATTGCAATGCCGCAGCTCGATTGCACAATCCATGTCTGGAACCGATATCTATTTCAGAGGTCTTGCACCGGGCACGAGTCTATCGTCTATTTCCACAAACACACCAGCAAATCCGACGAAGCCTTAGCGTCCGGGCTCCGAGCGAGGATGCGGAGGAAGTGGAGCTTGTGGTCTTCGTGGTTTGTGTGGAACCTGAAAGACGCTCAACCGGATGATGTCAACGAAATGTCGGCAGCCCCACCGTCAGCACCATCACAACGATCAGCACCACCTCATCACTGCCGTCAAGGTCGCCACTGCCATCAGCATCAAGCTAACCATTATTCACCATCACCATCGTCATCAGCAGCAGCATCAACCTCGTCATCAGCAGCATCGGTAGCAACAGCATCATCTTCGGCATCGTCATCCTCAACATCACTACCATCGTCGTCATCGTCCAAACCATCGTCATAGTTATCACGCAAGCTCCGTGTCCTTCGCCCCGTTGTCCGTGGCCCTCGGCCTCGCACTCGTGGCGATCCTCCTCCTCTTCCTCCTTCTACGACCCTCACCACCCCGCTGCGCTGCTTGGCAAACCAGTTACCCACCATGTTGTAAAAAAAGAAACAATCAGATTCGCGTGACATGGCGGGACAAACGATCACTTGCATCTATGCTGCAAACCTGTGTGATCGGCATCTCTGAGCCAACGATAAGTGCTGCCGGGAAGCTCGAAGACGTTGTCACTGTCGTCGTGGATGAACTCGTGGTCTGAGTGGTGGAAGACACTGTAGTGCTTGAGCCTCATGCTCTCAGCTTCAAGCTCAAACCGGAAAATCTACCACATGTCACCTTGCCAAGTGCCATCTTCATCTCGTTTTTCAAATAGCTTGGTTTCAGCGATTCCCTGAAGCTTTTCGGGTCAAGACCCACATTGGCTGGTTCCAGCACTGCTTGAGACTCCCAGACAACCCGAAACTGGAAGGCGTCAGACAATCAACAACAGTGTCAAGAAATGCACAAGGGCCAGACTGAATGTGGTAGAACTGGTGGTGGTTGTGCTAGTAGTGTCACCTTAGTCAGGAAGAGTCTTCAGACAAATGAGTTCTTGCACTGCCAGTGTCTGCAAGCCTGGTCAATCAAACAATCCTGCAGTGCATCCTAGCAAGAGCGGAGCCATGTGGCCCAGCGTGAAGCAAAGAGCTGAGAACTGCATCTCACGGCCGGGTGCCCAGCAAAATGGCGGTGCCTGGGACCCAGAGAAACTTCATGAAAGACACAGCTGAGTCCATAGATCTGCAACTAGCCTGCAACACTCTTCGAGGAACACCCTGACTGGATGTGCGGGTGTGAGGTGCCACAATCTACAGAATCGGATAGTCCTATCCAGATGTCAACATCAAAGATTCAGATGCACCCGTGTTGGCGGATGTCTTACAAGGATCCAGCATGATATCCAACACCGCCACATGTTTCGAGCGAGTCGTTGGACGGGTGTGATTCGTGGGATGCGACACTTTGAACTGGCAGGACGCAGCTTGCAGGCGGAGACCTCATCTGTCTAAGTGTCTGTTCAGCTCGATGTCTCGGGTGCAGGGTTTCATGCCCGCAGACTGCGCAGGCTGCTCATCCCGGACATCGATGCTAGGCTCCCTGACTCTGTCGGTGCTGAAGACGCTCATAGGACCTTCACTGAATGAAGGATACATTTTCCCACGACGCTGTTCAAAGAAAGCCATGCCAAAAGAGATATGCAGTCTCAGGTAGGCAGCAGGCAGCGGCCGTAGCTCCCGATGTCTGCGATGCTAATCTCCTGTGCCTCCACAGGAAAAGCCCGCCAATGCGCTTTGAACTGAAGGTGCCGGTACTACCTCGAGTCAATGCCAAATAAAGATATGAGAGCTCAAAAACCCTGGAGAAACGCTGTCTGTACGTTTGTGCGTGCCAGCTGCCGGCCTCGGACGAGAACGACACTGCCTGGAGAAGCAGCCAGACCTCTGAGTTCGGCTTGGGTACATCTTCGATGGGCTCCAAATCAAGTTAATACTTCGCTCTAAATGGAGGTTGTTTTGCAATCTGGTGGCAACATACGTCGATTCGGAGCCCTTTCCTTTCTATCCTTCCTCGTGTTCAATGCGCAAGCAGAGAGAAATCATGCCTTTATGGAAATGACGCTTTATCCCACGCGAAGACACACCGCCCCTACAGTAAAGGGCAACGCTGTGCAACCCGATCTCGTATCGGCCCAATTTCACGTCCGAGGTTGCTGCCACAAGCCACTTCTGCGTAAATCCTGTCAACCGTTCAACGTGAGGCCAATCATTGCCAATCATCACATGCATACACTCCTCCGAAAGGCCAGGCAGTCAAGGTGTTCTACGGCCCATGCTGAAGGCAACTGCAGCTAAGGTGGAGTCAAAATGCCAAACCGCATCTTTTCCCGACAAGATCGCCGGCTTCACGACCCATCTGCACATCAGCACTCCCGAGAGAAACTGCGGACGACGCCTCCGAAGGCAACAACGGACATTGGATCAGATCGCTGATGTAGTCTTAGCAATTCCTGGACGTCAAGAGTAACTATCGGGCAAGGATGGGGTGCTTGACAACCGTTTCGGGAAGCCCTCCAAGGCGCTGACCTTCGACCCAAATCTTCATCTGGTCCACCATGATGCTGCGAAGGAGGAGTGGAGCTGGTCTTACATGGAAGTCCAATCGCATAATTTACATCTGGTATGCTGGGCGAAGACAGTCATGTCGGACTGGCATCCCATCCTGGCTCATGTGCATGGTGTGTTTTGGGGTTGACTACATGGCTAAGGGTTTCGAGCCTGCAGTGCATTCATCCAACAGATGCGTTGGGCTGTGAGGCTAGTTACTTGCCATAATCTTTTGTCCCCTCCCTTCGGTTCTGCCGGTAGCATGGTGCTCGTTTTGGGCAGAGTCACTGTCACAGTCGCCAGGCAAGAACCTCACAACCTTGATGAATCAGGGATGATGGGAAGTCTTATGTCAAATTTCAGGAAATGGCTCACAGCGGCATGTTGCCGCGCAAGTCACAACGGATTCAGGCAGGTGGATGCTCCGAGACGAGAACCTGACAGTGTTATTGTGTCTTCTCGACGGCGCCTCCTGAATCCACTCGCCCAATGCGAATGGGTCGCTGTAAGAGATCTTTGCTCTGCTTCAGACCCCACAACACCAGAACGTGTAGCGCTGCGTCCGCCGCATAGCCTTACTGCTAATGAAGGGCTGGGGTGCAAACAGCATCATTGCGAACTTCGCTGGTGACGTCCGCTATTTCCTCCCAAAAACAAAAAAGGCTCGCACAGGCCTGTCAGCTTTCATGCGTTTAGCGGCTTCTGTCACGCACAGCATGCAACGGCTATGACTATCGGCCTAAGAGCGCAGACTTCTGCACCAAGAGCTTCAATCGACTCCGTGGTTGCCTCCTGGTAGCTCGATAACGTTTGGAACGAATGTGCAAATACCACGCGACAAAGCCCTGTCCTGCGCCTGACGAAGCTCGGCAAACTGAGCGCAAACCAACATTGCTTTGCAACATGCAGATTCTAAAGCAGATTGGCGATACGAGACCTGCCAAGCATGACAGTACCACTGCGAGAATGCCACTTCCCTCGACCCCATATCCCAAAGAAACGCCACATGCTAGGTGGCAGTTTTTGCGGCTGTCCTTAAGGCAAATGCGGGCCTCATTAGATTACTTTCGGCCGAGGCATGGTCGGCATGTCTGATTTTGTCTTGGCTGTTTGTGTCGTTGAGCTAGCTTCTGAAACTCCGTAACTGTTGCCAAATTGTTGCCCCACACCTCACCCGCCTTCTCCTTGCCTGAACCTCAACTTCCAACTATTGGCGCCATGCTACACAACTGCCGCCATAGTGCCCGCCTCACACGGTGTGGTCTTCCTTGTGTTGAGGTTCAGCCAGCGGTTCGGGTTGCTGGGGTTGCGCTGGGCTTGTTGGGCTTGGTAATTTTCCGGCAAGCTTTGCTGACATCGTCGCACACGAGGTCTCGTTGCATTTGGAGGCTCATTTCCTGCTACATTGTGCGTCGTGCGAGCAGCATGCGTGCGTCTGTTTGCCATCAACAGTGCCCGGTCCACGCCGCATTCGCGATCATAGGCCAGGCAACAAGACTTCAATTTTGCTTGCAAACGTCGGATTGGCTCAGCTGCAGATATCA
The DNA here is from genome assembly GCA_003297005.1 of Symbiodinium sp. clade A Y106. Classification (NCBI taxonomy): domain Eukaryota; class Dinophyceae; order Suessiales; family Symbiodiniaceae; genus Symbiodinium; species Symbiodinium sp. clade A. Next base: position 3,931 of record BGNK01003427.1, on the reverse strand, counting down.
TGGCAGACACTTTACTTTTGTTCCCTCGCCCTGGCCTGCAACTCTTGCCGCTGCTTCTGGCCCTCGCAGTCCTCCCGACTTGCGCATGGAACCCCACAACACTTACCAGGCAAAGACACCAACAACCATACCATCACCAGAAAGAAGTACTACTGGTATTCGTTCTCTTCGTTGTCGACGTCGCAGAAGCAACGAAAGCGGTAGAAGTGGTAGAAGCGACAGCAACGGCAGCCACAGTAGCAAAGCCTTATTTCCTTAAAGCTTAGTTGAGCAGACCGAAACCAACAATCAATCCGATGATCACTGAAGGTCGAGGTCTGAAGACGAAAAGGGGAAGCCTTCAAAGGAACCCCGAATCCACGAGCGGCAAGAAGCTCAGCAGCCGCCTTTTTCATCTTGAGCCAAACATAGTTCATGTCATAGATGGCTTTGAACAGCTGCTCTTGCATNCATAGCTTTACAATGGAGAGGAGCGTCGTAATTTCTCAACTCCCCCCTTCTGATCTGCGGGAGCAAGCTTTGCTGTACATCAAGGAGATGACGGGTACCCGAATTATGCAAGAACTTGAAGAAGCAAAGACTTTACCTGCCGTTGATTCCTCCTGCACGGAGAGGCGCGAACGCAGCCAAACTCCGACAGTTGTTGACGTAGGGAGCTCAGCTCCGCATGGCAAGGTTGTGCTTAGCTGNGCAGCCAAACTCCGACAGTTGTTGACGTAGGGAGCTCAGCTCCGCATGGCAAGGTTGTGCTTAGCTGAACCTTACACTAAGGAAACCACCCAGGATTCAATCAAAGGATGGAAGGGATGACGTAGCAATGGATAGGAGTTCAAGGGCGTGGGCCCATTTCTGAACCGCCAGAGCTTTTGTCAGGGGATCACCCCTCTGCAAACCGGTCTCTACGTAGGACAATCCTATGTTGTCGTTAGTGTTGACCAGTTCACAAGTCGACGCCACATTTACCCTGTGGGTCTTGGCAAGATGACGTAATTTGGCCGAAAATCCCTTGCGAACTATGGCGATACACGCCTGGTTGTCTTCGAAGATGTGAAGGTGGATGTCAGGGATTAAGGCCTCCCAAACTTCAAGCATGGGAACAGCNTCGAAGATGTGAAGGTGGATGTCAGGGATTAAGGCCTCCCAAACTTCAAGCATGGGAACAGCATCATTGAAGAGAGCTCCACTTAGTGAAACGAACTCTGCCTCAGTGCTGCTTCTGGATACAACCTTTTGACGTCGGCTGGACCAGGACAAAAGGGCAAAGCTGGCGGGACCTTCAAGGGCAAGGACGTAACCGCTCGTAGAACGAGAAGTGTCAATGCAGCCAGCGAAGTCTGAGTCNACCTTTTGACGTCGGCTGGACCAGGACAAAAGGGCAAAGCTGGCGGGACCTTCAAGGGCAAGGACGTAACCGCTCGTAGAACGAGAAGTGTCAATGCAGCCAGCGAAGTCTGAGTCACAATAAAGGGCGAGGCGTAACTCAGAAGGCGGATCATGAATGAACATGATGATAGAGTAATCCGCAGAATGGGCAATATACCCGATCATTCTTGCAACGCGACGATCATCATTGACGCTCCAGCAACAAACATGNCGTAACTCAGAAGGCGGATCATGAATGAACATGATGATAGAGTAATCCGCAGAATGGGCAATATACCCGATCATTCTTGCAACGCGACGATCATCATTGACGCTCCAGCAACAAACATGGGATGCGAGCGTTGTCACGGCTACAAGAAGGTCAGGTCGACTTAGTCGAGCAAGCCAAAGAACCTTCATGAGGACTCGGGCGGCAGAGTCAGACAACTGACCACGCGAATCGTCATCGGCNGATGCGAGCGTTGTCACGGCTACAAGAAGGTCAGGTCGACTTAGTCGAGCAAGCCAAAGAACCTTCATGAGGACTCGGGCGGCAGAGTCAGACAACTGACCACGCGAATCGTCATCGGCAACTGGCAAGGTACTGACATCGAGATGCGGGGTGCGTTGAGGTTTGACGGTCCTGTCGGCGACGGACTCGTACAACTGCACGCACTGCTTCGCGAAGTCTGCGGTTTCAAGCGCTAAGGCNACTGGCAAGGTACTGACATCGAGATGCGGGGTGCGTTGAGGTTTGACGGTCCTGTCGGCGACGGACTCGTACAACTGCACGCACTGCTTCGCGAAGTCTGCGGTTTCAAGCGCTAAGGCTCGCTTCTCTTGCCAGAACACGAAACGGTGACTCCTACCGAGGACTCGGGTTAATGGTGCAAAGGGCTCGAGCTCAACTTGTTTAGACAAGGTACTCCAAAAGCCTTCGTGCAACGACATCTTCCCNGTCATCAACGTATACACAGAGTACCAACCCCAAAGCAGGGAAATGATACACTGAAGGTAAGTTTTGAAACTCGACCCCTCCAAGCTTGACAAGAATAGCATGTAAATGCTGTTGCCAATAGGCGGACGATTCTGGGTGGCCATACAAAGCTTTGTGAAGCGGGGCGCACGGTTGGTGAATGTGTTTCTTATCGTCCGGAACAAGCTCGGGAGGTAACAAGACATAAGTCTTGTGCTTCGTCTTCAATAGGGCTTGGGTGTAAGCGCGNATCTGATGTTGTAACACCTGAAGACTCAAGTAAGCCGAACGCGACTGCTGTATTGAGGCCTTCAAGCGATGAAGGAGAAGAAGCGAAGAGTTCTTCAAACACAGCAGACATACCCGATTAGTCACGGATATCATCGCCCCGGAAAACGATGCGTGCTTTCAAGCGCCATTGGTCAGGACTTAGCTCGGAACCTTTCACTGACAAGATCACCATGAGGTTGCCAAAGTGAATCACATTGCNCTTCTCCTTCTTGATCGCTTCATATGCTCCGGGCTGACCAGCCCATTCCTTGCGATCAAGGAGTCTATGGACTAGCCCTGGAACCTTGGCCTCTCGAACGCCAGATTCATGCATGAGGATGTCGATGGGGATGGATGGCTTGGCATCCTTTTCGCGGTGAACTTGTGGAAAGGATGGGACGCAAGGAAGAGCTGGGAGGTTGAACTNGGCCTCTCGAACGCCAGATTCATGCATGAGGATGTCGATGGGGATGGATGGCTTGGCATCCTTTTCGCGGTGAACTTGTGGAAAGGATGGGACGCAAGGAAGAGCTGGGAGGTTGAACTCCTCAGCGAAAGGATAGAGCGAGACTAACACGGTCCGGAAGAACATGTCTGGATAAAACGAAATCCGGGGCCACAAGGAATGAGCTCCTTCGTGCTTTGTCCCATGATCGTGTGGACATTCAAAGACGCTCAGGTTTTGCGCGAGGCGACG